>JALIGW010000030.1:3466912-3643891 GCA_023053685.1 Diadophis punctatus similis | reverse complement strand
GCAATTGAGCCCCACATTGACGTTGCTAAATGAGACATTTACGATGGGAGTTTCGCCCCATTTTTATGACCTTCCTTGCCACAGTTGTTAAGTGAATTCCTGCCTTTGTTCAGTTAGTAACTTGGCTGCTAAGTGAATCTGGCCTTCCCCGTTAACTTGGTCGCAAAAGGGGATCACCTGACCCCGGGACATGGCAACCGTCGTAAGTATGAGACAGTTGCCAAGCGTCTGAATTTTGATCACGTGGCCATGGGGATGTTGCAACAGTCGTAAGTGAGAAAAATGGCCACAAGTCACCTTTTTTTCAATGACGACGTAACTTGGAACGGTCCCTAAGTTTAGCAAAAGAAATGTTGGGATCCGTTGTGGTCGTAGGTCGAGGACTTACCTGTGCAGCTGCCACAGTTTGTTTTTATAGCGCAGGGCGAGTTTGGTCTTCTAGTAGAAATGTTGACTAACGCAGCTGGTGATCCTAACATATTTAAATAAAATTCATTTTTACAGCCACAGTCTCAGACTCCTGTGTTTAGTTCCAGTGCCTCTGTGCCCCAGAGAGTGCGCCGTCTCTCCTTTGCGTGCCAGCGACGAGGAACACGTCTATAGGTATTCTATTTTCCCCATCTTTATTAGAATAACAGAGTTGGAAGGGACCTCAGAGGTCATCTAGTCCAACCCCCTGCTCAAGCAAGAGACCCTGCACCATGGGTCCTCAAACTACGGCCCGCGGGCCTCACGCGGCCCGCCGAAGCCATTAATCCGGCCCGCGGAGGACCACGAGGCTGCCCCGCCCACAGGAAGGAAGGAAGGAAGGAAAGGTGGAAGGAGGGAGAAAGAAAGGAAGGGTGAGAGGAAGGAGGGAAGAAGGAAGGGGTGGAGGGAGGAAGGGAGGAAGGAAAGATGGAAGGAGAAAAGAAGGAAGGGTGGGAGGGAGGAAGGGAGGAAGGTAGAAAAGGAGGGAAGGGAGGAAAGGAAGGGAGGGGGGGATCCTGTTTGACGAGAGCACTGGTGTTTAGGAGTCACTTCCAAATAACACACTCTTTATCTCCTGAACCTCAGTTTCCCCAACAAACAGAAGTCTGCAGAACCATCTCCTACCCTGATGAGCTCTTCCTTAGGCAATAACTTGTCCGAATTGGACCGGCTCCTCCTGGAATTGAATGCTGTGCAGCACAACCCCCCACCTGGCAGCCCCACAGGTACGAGGGGCTGGGCTCTAGGGTCAGGATCACACAATTGAGGGAGGGGGGATGAGAGAAACAGGGGGAGGACAACAGCTTTGCTTTGGTTAGGAAGAACAACAGAAGAACGGAAGGGACCTTGGGAGGTCTTATAGTCCAACCCCCTGCTCCAGCAAGGGACCCTATGCCATTCCAGACAAATGGCTGTCTAATCTCTTCTTGGAAACCTCCAGTGATGGAGCACCCACAGTGCCCAGAATCCCCCGGCCAGGATGCTTTTAAGATGGGCGGACTTCAACTCCCAGAGTTCTTGAAGAAATGGGTTTTAAGTGGAGAACTCACAACTTCTGAAGGCAAACCGTTGCACTGGTTAAATTGTTCTCACAGTCACAAATAGAATAACACAGTTGGAAGGGACCTTGGAGGTCTTCTAGTCCAACCCGCTGCTTAAGGAGGAGACCCTATGCCATTCCAGACAAATAGCTGTCCAATCTCTTCTTGAAAACCTCCAGTGATGGAGCACACCCACAACTTAACGAAAACAAACCGTTCCACTGATGAGTTGTTCATTAGAAGGCCACTGTTTACATACCTACATACATACATACATACATACATACATACATACACACACACACACACACACACACACACACACACACACACAGACAGACAGACAGACGCACACACACACACACACACACACACACACACACACACACACACACACACACACACACACACACACACACACACACACACACATATATATATATATATATATATATATATATATATATATATATATATATATATATATGCCTTTTTGATGGGAAACACGCTTCCAAGTCCTGTCTGTATTTATTTTTATTATTATTTTTTACTTGTAAGATGAGAATGCAGGGAGCCCCTCGCGTCCTGGTGGGACCGGCTCCCACTACAGCCTCCTGGAGAACACTACCTCTTTGACCGCACAGCCCACAGCCCCGGGGAAAGAAAAGCCCAAGTGGAACGGAGGGCCGGGGGTGGAAGAAGTGTGCCCCAGCGTGGAGAGCCTTCTGGATGAACTGGAAAGCTCCGTGCCTAGTCCTGTGTGAGTAAGCTACCTGATTACTATCCATCCGGCTAAGGTGTGATGGTTTCTGAAGGGGGGGGGGGAAATTCATGGGGTCTCCCATTAGAACAGTGTTTCTCAACCTTGGCAACTCTTAAGATTGGGGCGGATTTCAACTCCCAGAATTCCCTAGTCACATGCTTTAAGATGGGTGGACTTCAATATCAATAATTTCCCAGTCAAAACGCTTTAAGATGGGCGAACTTCAGCTCCCAGAATTCCCCAGCCATGATGGTTTAAAATGGATGGACTTCTACTCTCAGAATTCCCTGGCCAGGATGGTTTAAGATGGGTGGACTTTTCCCAGAATTCCCCAGCCAACAAGCTTTAAGATGCGGATTTCAACTCCCAGAATTCCCCAGCCATGATGGTTTAAAATGGATGGACTTCTACTCCCAGAATTCTCTGGCCAGGATATTTTAAGCTGGGTGGACTTCAATTCCCAGAATTCCCCAGCCAGCGTACTTTCAGATGGGTGGAATTCAATGCCCAGAATTCTCTGGCCAGGATACTTTTAAGATGGTGAACTTCAACTTCCAGAATTCCCCAGCCAGCATACCGTATGTTTCGGAGTATAAGACGCACTTCCCCCCCCCTCCCCAAAAGAGGCTGAAAATTTGGGTGCATCTTATACACAGAATGTAGCCCCGCCCACCTGCCCCCACCCTTTGGCCTCTGCCTCCCAGCAATTTACCTCCTTGCAGCAAGCAGCAAACAGCCTGTTTCAGTTTCAGTTTCAGCACAGCCTGATTAGCACAAGTAGCTGATTGTCCGTTCGGCCTCCCGACCATCAGCTGTTTCAGGCTGCAGCGAGGCAGAGGCAGATTTTTTTCCCCTTTTGCTAATCAGGCTGTGCTGAAACTGAAACTGAAACAGGCTGTTTGCTGTTTGCTGCAAGGAGGCAAATTGCTGGGAGGCAGAGGCAGATTTTTTTGGGGGGGGCAGCCAGAGGTGGTATTTGCTGGTACTCAAAATTTCCGCTACCGGTTTGCCCGAACCGGTCAGAACCGACTGAATACCAGCTCTGATCTCAAGTGACCGTTTCTGTCTTGTTTGCCTCCATTAGACCAGCTATTACTGTGAATCAAGGAGGGATGAACAGCCCGCAGCGGTTCGCCTCCAGCCAGCAACAGACCCGCATATCTGCCTCTTCAGCAACGAGAGAGCTGGATGAGCTCATGGCTTCCCTTTCAGACTTCAAGGTACCCCCCTTGTTATCATTTGTCCCATTTTCCTTTCTATCCTAGGGATGATGGTGTTGGCACATCCTCACCCTTAGCTCCTTGTCCACGCATTGGCATCAACCGACATGCCTTGGGTATGTGGGGCCCCAGGTGCTCTTGGAGCTTGGCTGGTTTTCTTGCAGATGTTTCATTACTCAACTAGGTAACATCATCAGTGCTAAAGGGAGTGGGGTTTGTGGGATGGAGGAGGAGGAGGAAGAAGGAGGAGGAGGAGGCTGTTGGGATGAGAATAAAATCTCATAGAGGCGATTTAGATCTTTTCTTGGAATTCAGACAGTTGGAAATAAAACCGAGATTAAAAGTCTAATAGAAAATATTTATTTCAGTACAAAAACAATAAATCCTGAATAATTACATCTTTGCTAAGAAAACGCGACTGTTCAGGTCAAGAGCTAAGGCAGAAAGAGTTGATGGCTTAGGAATGCACACATGCGCAAAGAACATCATATCACGTGTTCTGCTTATATTGGAATGTACCATAATATTAAATAGGGGTGCATCACCCTGCATAGACATATAACTGACAATATTCACACCGTGACAAAGGAGGGGGAAGAAGAGGAGGAAGAAGAGGAGGAGGAGGAGGAGGAAGAGGAGGACTGCAGAATCCTTGGTGCTCTGTGAGCTTAATAGTTTCCTTGCAGACATTTCATTACCCAACTAGGTAACATCATCAGTACTAGAAGAGAGCGGGTTTTGCAGAGAAGAGGAGGGAGGAGGAGGAAGAATTGTGAAATCCTTGGTTCTCTCTGAGCTTGGCTGTTTTCTTGCAGACGTTTCATTACCCAATTAGGTAACATCATCAGTGCTGAAGGGAGTGGGGTTTGTGGGATGGTGGAGGAGGAAAATCTGCCTCACACATTGATCGTGCGAAGAGCATTTTGATCTTAACCTTCGGCTAAACTGTTGGGCCCTTGGTCCGCTGCTGACCATTGGCCCACGAAGCAGAAGCCGCTGGAATGGATTTTTAGCTCTATGTTTTTTTTCCTGACCTGCTTTGAGGGGTGGGATTCGTCCCCAGTGAAAATGGATAAATTTCGTGCCTGGTGGTTTGCAATCCAAAGGCGACTTTGTAGAAAGATTTAAATCTTGATCCTTAGCTGAGCCTTGGCCCCGATTCTGCGGTTGGCTGTCCTTTCTCAACTCAACCTTGAGAATTGGGGATTGAAAAGTACAAATCCCAATGTTTTTGGAGGCTGCTGGATTCTCCTCCTCCTCCTCCTCCTCCTCCTCCTCCTCCTCCTCCTCCTCCTTCCCTTCTCCATCTCCCCCTCCTCCTCCCCTCCTCCTCCTCCTCTTCCCCTTCTCCTTCTCCTCCTCTTCCCCTCCTTCTCCTTCTCCTCTTCCTCCTCCTCCCCTTCTCCTCCTCTCCTTCTTCTCCTTCTCCTTCTTCCCCTCCTTCTCCTCCTCCTCCTCCTCCTCCTCCTCCTCCTCCTCCTCCTCCTTCCCTTCTCCATCTCCCCCTCCTCCTCCCCTCCTCCTCTTCCCCTTCCCCTTCTCCTTCTCCTCCTCCTCCTCCTCTTCCCCTCCTTCTCCTTCTCCTCTTCCTCCTCCTCCCCTTCTCCTCCTCTCCTTCTTCTCCTTCTCCTTCTTCCCCTCCTTCTCCTCCTCCTCCTCCGAGCTGAAGTCCACAAGTCTTAAAGTTGCTTGGAGATCTCTGGTCCATAAGAAGGAGAAGAAGTCCTGTTTTATGACTGAGCTGCTATCAGGAATTATTGGACCTTCTATATCCTTTTTTTCCTGGATCCCCTTTGTCTATAACTAACTCAAGTGGATTTAATGCATTTGTTTTTCTGTCGCTATTTTGTTTTTTTTTCTTTTTCTTTTCCTTCCTTCTTCCTTCAATCCTGTTTCCATCTTTTTCTCCCGTCTTCCTTTCCCCCCCTCTCTCCCCCCTTCCTTCTTCCCGCCTTCCTTTCTCTTTCAGACCAGTTCCACCATATATCTGGCCTCTGAGCCTTCCCTACAGCTGTCTTCTGGACCACCTGACTCTGTTCCATCCCATACGGTTCCACCACGTGCCTCAAAGCCCCAGAGGGCTAAACATGATGGGTCTGACCCCGGTTCCCAGGCCCCTCTTGAGTTGGAGGTCCTACACATTGATGAGAAAAGCAGTGGTTTAGCGGTGGCCGCGGTTCCAGAACTTCCTTCCACCGCTTTGCGTCGTCACCCTGCTGGACCTTGGACCAAGCCCCCCCTTGGTAAAGCTTCTGCCCCTCGCCCAAGCTCAGATGGACCCAGCAAAACCCCTGCTGAGAAGTCACGTGTCTCTTCGTCTGAGCCCGAGTTGTTATGGATAGGTGCGGATGGTGCAGGAACTCTGACTCAAAAACCCATGGCGCCAGAAGGACCTGGCAAGGAGAACCTCTACAGTGAAGACATTCCTTCGGTTCTGAGCAGGCTTTCGAAGATGCCAGCCCCCCAAGAAGAGAGGGCTCTCTTCCAGCCCAAAGCTCCTTTTTTCAAGGAGAATGGAATGGGGACAATGGGTTACACCAGGCAGAGCAACTCAGAAACATCTCTGTTGGCGCCAAGAACGTCCCTCAAGAAGGACCATGTTGGCCCACCCGATCTTTTTAACGTAGAAAGATGGGAGAGTTTCCCAGGCATCAAAAGTCAACCCGGATGGGCTCTCCAGCAGGCCTCGAACCACAGGACCGAAATCCGAGATCCGATGAGGGCAAACAGCTGTCCTGATGTTGCGGAGAAGGGATCCAGAAAGAACAGCCTTCCGAACGGGGTCGCGGCTGCCCCAAAGGGCGCCAACCGTTTCCGGGAAGAGGAACTGGACCGTATCGCTGGTCCTACGATCTCCGTGGAGAGAATGTCCACTTCGAGCCAGGCAGGCATCGGGATGAATGGGGAAGAGATGAACGAGCCGGTGACACCAGGGATGGGGTGTCTCCACGCGGCTTCTGGTTTTGGCTGTGCATGAAACACGATTTGGAGTTTGAGCCTGGATTTAGCTAGTTTTGCACGCTTCTCCTAGAACAGATAGGCGCAACCAGCCTCTGTATAGGGCGGTGATTTGGCAAAACGTTGCTCTTAATGTGTTTTGGGTTTCCGCTGGGCTCTAGAGGAAGTGGGGTGCTGTCTTGGGATGCTCTTGGTGGAGAGAAACGGGACCACCTTAAGACGATGAGGATTGGGCTCACCTCCAGATAGGAATCCCCTTCTGTACGCCAGGGTTTCTCAACTTCAACCCCTTTAAGATACAGGTAGGGTTGAAAGGAGCTGAGTCTTCATGTTTCGTAAAGGAGAAGATGCGTAGATCAGGGTGGACACAAGCGGTCCTTGGTGCTCTCTGAGCTTGCTTGTTTTCTTGCGGACGTTTCATGACCCAAACTAGGGAACATCATCAGTGCTAGAAGGGGGAATGGGGGTTGGAGAAAGGAGGAAGAGGAGGAGGAAAGGGAAAGAGGAGGTGGAGGAGGAGGAGGAGGAGGAGGAAGAAGAAGAGAAGAAGGAGAAAGAGGAGGAGGAGGATTGTTGGGTCCTTGGTGCTCTCTGAGCTTGCTTGTTTTCTTGCAGACGTTTCATGACCCAAACTAGGGAACATCATCAGTGCTAGAAGGGGAAATGGGGGTTGCAGAAAGGAGGAGGAGGAGGAAAGGGAAAGAGGAGGTGGAGGAGGAAGAGGAGAAGAAGGAGAAAGAGGAGGAGGAGGAAGATTGTTGGGTCCTTGGTGCTCTCTGAGCTTGCTTGTTTTCTTGCGGACGTTTCATGACCCAAACTAGTTAACAACATCAGTGCTGCATGTGGCTGCAGTTGGACAGCTTTTCCTAACGATGGATCGGCTGCTTATGGCTGTGCCGAAAGGACTTTTCCTCCAGTTGAGGAAGGGGTCATTTCTGCTTTGTGACCACTAACCCCGGTCAACTTCAAGACCGTGCATTCTGTGCCGTCCAGTTTAAGGGGGGAAGCTTTACTCAACCGGAACGTTTTCCTCCCCTCCCTTAAGATCAAATCCGTGATCAGGAAAACCAAAGAGATCTCCAACGTGCATCCCATGTGCCGCGATCTCTCGCCGAGACGCAAGCTGGGCCCGGTCCTCTTCCATAAAACCCTCTCCCAAGACCGCCTGATCGAAGAGCTTCAAGACAGGCTGGGCATCAGCAAAGCCGAAGAGGAAGAACGTCAACGGAGCCCGGACGATTGGTTGACCGAGGGGATCATCATCACCTCCAGGCCTCAGAAGAAGGACAAAGATGGTAGTCAACGAATAGAAAAGGTAGACGGGGAGCTCTGAAGGAGTCTTCCAGTTGGTACAAGGCAGGGGTGAAATGCTACCGGTTCAGGCGTATCGGTAGCGGTGGCCGCCGGTGGCTTGGAGCGGCAGCATGAGGCTCCGCCCACCCGCCAGGATGTCGCCATTTTCTTTTTTTAACCCTCTGCGCATGCGCAAAGCGTTCTGTGCATGCGCAATGGGTGAAAAATGTCAGGATAAGATTTTCTCCTATCAGAGGCGATGTTGGATCTTGTTCCCTTGAAGTCATTCGCCTTAGAAAATAAAACCGAGATTCAAATCTAATTAACAAAATATTTATTTCAGTACAAAAGTAACAAATAAATCCTTAATAAGCTACATCTTATCAGCTAATGAAGTCACGTCTGCCTTCGGCAGAAATGGAGAAGAGAAGGAAAGAAATGGGAGTTGACAAAAACTCCTGGAATGCACGCATGCGTAGTAAAATATATCACATGTCTGCTTGATCATAAATACAGGAAACCTTAGAAAACATAGAGGTGCACAAACTGGCAATATTCACATCGTGACAAAAAAGCACGTGCGGCGGTGGCGAAGCGCACGCTTCCGAACCGGTAGCTACAAGGAAGGTAGTTTTTGGGTTTGCTGGTTCCAGAACATCTCTGGTTCCTTCCAGAGGGAGCATTTCCATGGCCGATGGCCGATGGATCTTCTCTCTTCTTGGTCATACCTACAGCAGATGAAAGCAAGATCCTGTCTTAAGCTTCTCCCCTCCGTGCTTTGCCCATAAGAGTCTTGCCGGCCGATTTGAAAATTAGGAATTAGCAGAGAACGGAGGTCCTTCGCCTGAGATCCAAGAGAGATCAGATAAATGGAGCGAGGCAGCTTCTCAATGGCGAGAGAATCAGATGCTTTCTTTGTTGCATGTCAAAAAAAGAGAGAGAGAGATCCATCCCTTGTTAATTGTGGGCCTATTCTCCAAAGTATATTTGGAGAGTATACCTATTCTCCAAAGCTCCTGAAGATGGGAGAAGAAGCCATGGATGGAAACTAAGCGAGGGAAGAACCAACCTAGGAGAAATTTCCTGACAGCGAGAACAATTAATCAGTGGAACGGCTTTCCTCCAGAAGTTGTGGACGCTCCATCACTGGAGGCTTTTAAAGAAGAGATTGGACAACCGTTTGTCTGAAATGGTTTAGGATTTCCTGCTTGAGAGGGGGTTGGGCTAGAAGACCTCTGAGGTCCCTTTCCAACTCTGTTATTCTATTGTTATCTTCTAGGCGTTAATATCCTGCTGGAGCCCAGACAAGCAGGTTCAAAATAAGCTTGTTTTCCTGGTTGATTACTAGGAAGTAAGAGGGACGGGGAAGCGTTTATTCTGCTCTCAAATTGGTAACTGCCATCAGTTGAGGTTCACCACACGGTGGCTTAAGTTGGTTGGACTTCTGTACAGTTTGCCCTCAGAATCCATACTTCTCTGGGCTGTTGTCGGTCAGTGAAACTTGAAACGGAAAGTTGTAGAACGAGGCCTCCCGGGTTTTTCCAAGCGAGACCTTGGATCGTCGTTTCCTTGGATGGAATGCCAAGCACCGCTAGATAGCTTTTGAAGGCTCCTCCATCCAGTTGGGGACAGAAGGAGCTCCACAGATGAAAGGCTACAAAAGATGCAGGCTTTCCATTTCTACTTGGAAAGGGCCTCTAGTTTTTATTTATTTTATTTATTTATTTATTTTGTCAAGTACATATTGGTAATATACATAGATATAACATTGTTTATATACATAAGATGAGTACTGATAAGAGGGAACATTAGGAGAGGGACGATAGGCACGCTGGTGCACTTATGCACGCCCCTTACTCACCTCTTAGGAATCAGGTGAGGTCAACAGTGGGCAGTCTTAGGGTAAAGTTTTGGGGGTTTGGTGACGAAACCACAGAGTCAGGTAGTGAGTTCCAGGCATTAACCACTCTGTTGCTAAAGTCGTGTTTTCTACAGTCAAGTTTGGAGCGGTTCACTTTGAGTTTGTATCTGTTGTGTGCTCGTGTGTTGTTGTGGTTGAAGCTGAAGTAGTCGTTGACAGGAAGGACGTTGTAGCAGATAATTTTATGAGCTATGTTTAGGTGGTGCCGAAGGTGACGTAGTTCTAAGCTTTCTAAGTAGTTCTAAGCTTTCTTTGTTGCTGTGCAGTTTTTGCTCTTCTTGGGTTTGTAGAGGTGAGGTAGAGTACTGTTACGTTTCTCCAACCTGTTGCCTTCCAAAAGGGTAGACCTCAACTCTCATACTCCCCCAGCCTGCACGTCCATTGACGAGACTTCTGGAGTTGGACCTCCTACCCTTTGGGAAGTGCCCTGGTTGGAGAAGGTTGACCTCCATGATCATCTTCTTTTGGTGCCTTCAAGTATTTGTGGGCAAGGTATCTTTGGCCTGTTCATGTTTCTTCCTGCTTTTTTCCCCCTCAGGTTATTATTCCTGCTACGTCACCCCTTCCTCTGAGAAGAACCATCTCTGTCTCACCTTCTCCTCCGCCGCAGCTTCCCAAAGATGTCGCCAAGGCTGCTTCTGTCGACGCCACTCTTGGCTCTTCTCTTCCATCTTCTCCTCCTCCACCACCACCTCCCTTGCCCTTGCCCGCATCGCCACATATCCCTCAGCTCCGCTATGTGCCGTCCGCCCAACCGACTCAGCCGCCCGTCCCGTGGGAAATGTTGTTGGAAGAAGTTTCCCCCCAGCAGGCACCGATTCCCACGTGGCCCACTGGACTGGCCCCTTCCTCCAAAGCCTCGGTATCGGTTAGCTGTCAAACAGAGGAGGCTCCCTTCCCTCCACCACAGCAGGCACGATCTCTCTTTCATGTTCTCCTGCTTCCTTAACAACTTAGGCCAGAAAAGTCGCAAAAACGGGGTGAAAACTCAGTTGAAAAATGTCACAGAAATTTTGGGCACCATTGCGGCCGTTAAGTCCAGGAATACCTACTGTGTTTCGCAGAAAATAAGTGTTGTGGCCCATAAGTGTGAAAAACGGTCTTAAGTCCCTTTTTCCAGTGCCGTCGTAACTTTGAACGGTCACTAAATGAACTGTTGTAAGTTTAGGACGAGCTGCATTTTAGATGCAGAATTAGAGCCAGGTTTTTACACTCAGAATCCACCCTTCCCCCGTTTTTTTTAAAAAATAAAATGACTTTAAATTAGGCACAGACTTCAGAAGTTTCTTAAAATTCAACAATCCAGCCAGCTTTTTTTTTTAAACGAATTTTTTTAAAATTCATTCTGAATTCTGCTTTTCAGGTTCTTCCTATTCCCTCTTCGGACCACGTCCTTGCTATTCGCCCTCCTACTCCCGAGAAGGCAGGACTTTTGCTTTAATTCCTGCTTCAGCATGTTGAGTGGAAAAAAATATATATATGTCTTTGACCGAAAATGCGGTTCTTGCATGGAGTTGCAAGGGGTTAGTTTTTGCTGGGTTCTCCTAAGGCTTGTTGGTCTGTTTCGTTTGCAAGCTTAAAAAAAAAAGAAATGGTGGTTAGCTTTTTAAACCGAGCATGGACTTGTGGAGGTCTTGTGGCATGAATCTTCTTGAGGAACGGAGAGAAATTTGGGGCTGGAGAAAGACGGTGAAGGCCACAGACAATTCAGCAACTGAGCCAGGAAAAAATTCAAATTACCGTATTTTTCAGAGTATTTTATTTTATTTATTTATTTATTTGTGAGATTTATATACCGCCTCACAGTGCAAGCACTCTCTAAGCGGTTTACACCAGTAAGCAATGTATATTTATATTGCCCCCAACAATCTGGGTCCTCATTTTACCTGCCTCGGAAGGATGGAAGGCTGAGTCAACCTTGAGCCGGTGAGATTTGAACCGCTGACCTGCGGATCAGTATCGGCTAAAGTGGCCTGCAGTACCTGCCTCTAACCGCTGCGCCACCTCGGCTCTTATAGAGTATAAGACACACTCCCCCCTTAAAAGAGGGTGAAAATTTGGGTGCGTCTTATACACCTAATGTAGCCCCGCCCACAAGGCCAAAAACAGAAGACACGGAGGTGACAATGGTCTGTGGCAATCCCTGCAGCCTGGAACAGCTGATTGGGGGGTATTCCGGGAGGCCGATCCACCCGCCAATCAGCTGCTCGTGCTGAATCGGGCTGCAGTAATATGCCGAAGCTGACCTGGCTGTTTGCTATTTGCTGCAAGGATTCAGAGTTTGCAGCAGCAATCACACACAGAAAGCACACACAAGTAACTGATTCAGCAGGATTCAATAACTTCTCTTTATATATAATATAACACATGAGTTAAATATACAATACCAAAAGCAGGTCTTCCAACGTGGTAGTAATACACAAGCAAAACACAAGCAGAGGAGAGGAGTTTCAGTTTCAGTTTTAGTTTCAAAGATCAGCACAGACTCAGAGCCACGCCCAGGCTCCTTGCTGTCTCTTTCCTTGTTGCTCACACAGCAAATACTGTTTCAGTTTCCAAACAGCCCCCAACTCTCTCACACACTGACAGGACGCTAGCCAGATGAATACCGATGGATGCTGGTAGGCAGAGGCAGAAATTTTATTTTTCCTATTTTCCTCCCCAAAAACCAAGGTCGTCTTATACTCCGGAGCGTCTTATACTCCGAAAAATACGGTATATGCCGAGCACTTAAATTGCTAGTCACGTGTGGGAAGTGAATTCTAACTTACTATAAAAGTTACTATAAGCCTACAAAAGGTACTAGGAGCCCTGGTGAGAACGCAGCATTGCAGCCTAATTCTGCTGAACGCCGACTGTCAGCAGTTCGATTCTCACCGGCTCAAGGTTGACACGTCCTTCCGTCCTTCTGAGGTCGGTAAAATGCCTCACTTTAATGTCAATTTTGGGTTGAACTGTGGTCTTGAGTCTATATTCCAAACGTCGACAACCCTATTCCAAAAATAGATTTATTTTTTTTTACACTAAAATTTAAAGTGGTTCCTTTCTCTAGCCTCTCTCAAAATTGCTGTGTTGTGGTTTGGACGACGAGTAGAACCGCCGAGGAAGGCCCTGTGGTGTGGAAGTGCTCCGAACCATCTCCGTGCTTGCGAAATGCTTAGAGTGTGGGTCTTTTTCTTGGGAAAACCATTGTGACACGGTTTTGTTTTTTAACAACCGCCCCTTCTATCTGTCCTCAAGTGTGACCCTTTGGCTAGCTTCTGCAGTTGCATCCACCACTCCAGGACCCGCGAATGGAAATCCCAAACAGCTTATTTTTGACGTTCCAACGGTTAGAAGGACACTGTTGTGATTTTGTACCTGACCATTCTCTGCTTGTCTCTCTCCTTTAGTTTATGTCCCAGGGAAAAGGAGCTGGCAGCTATCCGTCCACCACCCCTCCAAAACCTGGCAGCCAATTGGACAGCATGCTTGGAAGCCTCCAGTCCGACCTGAACAAACTGGGAGTAGCAACGGTTGCCAAAGGTGTATGCGGAGCTTGCAAGAAGCCAATTGCCGGGCAGGTAAGCCTCAAGGAGAGAACCTCGCCTCTTTATCGTTGAGAACTAGTTTGGTGTTGTGGTGAAGGGGTTGGATGAGAAACCAGGAGTCTGTGAGTTCTAGTCCTGCCTTAGGCATGAAAGCTGGCTGGGTGACTTTGGATCAATCACCAGGAGATGGTGAGTTCTAGTTCCACCTTAGGCATGAAAGCTGGCTGGGTGACTGGGTCAATCACTATGAGACAGGGAGTTCTAGTCTTGCCTTAAACCATGAAAGCAGGCTGGGTGACTTTGAGCCAATCATCAGGAGATGGTGAGTTCTAGTCCCGCCTTAGGCATGAAAGCCCCCTGGGTGACTTTGAGGTTAATCACCAGGAGATGGTGAGTTCTAGTTCCAGCTTAGAAAGCCCCCTGGGTGACTTTGGATCAATCACTAGGAGATGTTGAATTCTGGTTCCACATTAGACATGAAAGCTGGCTGGGTGACTGGGTCAATCACTAGGAGATGGTGAGTTCTAGTTCTGCCTTAGGCATGAAAGCTGGCTGGGTGACTGGGTCAATCACTATGAGACAGGGAGTTCTAGTCTTGCCTTAAACCATGAAAGCAGGCTGGGTGACTTTGAGCCAATCATCAGGAGATGGTGAGTTCTAGTCCCGCCTTAGGCATGAAAGCCCCCTGGGTGACTTTGAGGTTAATCACCAGGAGATGGTGAGTTCTAGTTCCAGCTTAGAAAGCCCCCTGGGTGACTTTGGATCAATCACTAGGAGATGTTGAATTCTGGTTCCACATTAGACATGAAAGCTGGCTGGGTGACTGGGTCAATCACTAGGAGATGGTGAGTTCTAGTTCTGCCTTAGGCATGAAAGCTGGCTGGGTGACTGGGTCAATCACTAGGAGATGGTGAGTTCTAGTCCCATCTTCAGCATGACAGCTACCTGGGTGGCTTTGAGCCAGTCACTCTCTCTCTCAGCCCAAGATCTCTCATGGCGCCATTGTGAAAATAGAAGGTGGAAGGGTTATGTGCACCAGCACCACCTTGTGGTGGACTGAACTTACGCCAGCTGCTAATGAAGACTAATTAGCAGCTGACTTTCTGCATGACAGGATTGCTTCTTTTGGTTTGTGTGTTTTGCCACTGCTAAGCCAGTTATTAGCAGTGGTTCATTAATTAAACTAAGTTCGTTCAAACGGTGTGTTTTGATACGTTCGTAACTGGGGACAGAACATTCTCCTCGGCGCTGAGCTGTGTCTGACGTGTGTTGTCCCACGAGATGCCCTCCGCTGGAAGGTGGAACATTTCCTGGAGTCAGGATTTTTTTCTTTTTTATTCTCCCACCCTAGGTGGTCACAGCCATGGGGAAGACGTGGCACCCCGAGCATTTTGTTTGCACCCATTGCCAGGAGGAGATCGGCTCCCGGAACTTCTTTGAGCGTGACAGTCAGCCTTACTGCGAGAGAGATTATCACAACCTCTTTTCGCCTCGCTGTTACTACTGCAACGGTCCCATCCTGGATGTAAGTCCCTGAGACGCGACGTCTTACTATTAACTCATTTTTTTCCCCTAATCTCTTTCCTCTAGAGCAGCGGTTCTCAACCTGTGGGTCGCGACCCCTTTGGGAGTCGAACGACCCTTTCACAGGGGTCGCCTAAGACCATCGGAAAACACATATTTCCGATGGTCTTAGGAACCGAGACACCGCTTCTCTATCCGTCTCCAGGCGGGTCCACCCACATGCAACTAGACTACTGCAAAAAAAAAATCTGTACCATGGGAACTTCTGAGCATGTGCAGAAGCCGAATTTCCGGCACTGTGCATGCGTCGCCATCTTGTTTTCAGCTTTTTTTTTTTTCAATTTAAAAAAAAAACATTTTCGGCACTGGTGAGATTTGAACCGCGGACCTGCGGATCGCAGTCAGCTAAAGTGGCCTGCAGTACTGCACTCTAACCGCTGCGCCACCTCGGCTCTAAGGTGTATCCTAGGATCATGTGAGCATCTTCGCAGGGGGGGGGCTTCTAACAAGCCAAGTCAATGGGCAAGGCCAGTTTCATTTAATGACCTCATGATTTGCTTAAAGGCTGCAAATGATTCGCGTAACGGCAATGGGGAAAAAAAGTAAAAATCCGTTGCAACGATTCGCTTAGCAACCTCCTCGCTTAGCAATGGAACTTCCGTTCCCAATGGAGGACGTAAGTTGAGGGCTACCTGAAACCCCTCACTGTTGATCAGGATGGACGAGTAAATTATACAAGTTGGAATTCCATAATCTTTGAATATTGACCAGGTTGGATAGCGAATGATGGGCTATTCATCGTTTGTTGGTTTCTTCCTTCTCAGAAAGTGGTGACCGCCTTGGACAGAACATGGCACCCGGAACACTTCTTCTGCGCACAGTGTGGAGCATTCTTTGGCCCCGAAGGTATGGATCCTGGAAGATGATCTTCTGACGTTTCTGCATGGAGCTTATGGCCAGATGTGCGACTTGCCTTCAAGAATTGAATGTTGGGTCTTAGGACTTGATACACCAATTCAGTGAGGGGTCCTGGGTGCTCTTTGAGCTTGCTCTCACAAGCAAGCTCAGAGAGTACCAAGGACCCCACAGTCCTCCTCCTCCTCCTCTTCCTCCTCCCCCCTCTTCCTCCTCCTCTCTGCCCCACTCCCTTCTAGCACTGATGATGTTACCTAGTTTGGGTCATGAAACGTCTGCAAGAAAACCACCAAGCACAGAGAGCACCAAGCAACCAACAATCCCCTTTCTTCTTCTTCCTTCCTTCTCTTCCTCCTCCTCCTCCTCCTCCTCCTCCTCCTCCTCCTCCTCCTCCTCCTCCTCCTCTTATTTCCCTTTCCTTCTCCTCCTCTCAGCAAACCCCATTCCCTTCTAGCACTGATGATGTTACCTAGTTTGGGTAACTAAATGTCTGCAAGAAAACAACTAAGCTCAGAGAGCGCCAAGCAACCAACAATCCTCTTTCTTCTTCTCCTTCCTTCTCTCCTTCCTCCTCCTCCTCCTCCTTCTGCTCCTCCTCCTCTTTCCCTTTCCTTCTCCTCCTCTCAGCAAACCCCACACCCTTCTAGCACTGATGATGTTACCTAGTTTGGGTAACTAAACGTCTGCAAGAAAACCACCAAGCACAGAGAGCACCAAGCAACCAACAATCCTCTTTCTTCTTCTCCTTCCTTCTCCTCCTCCCCCCTCCTGCTCCTCCTCTCTGCCCCACTCCCTTCTAGCACTGATGATGTTACCTAGTTTGAGTCATGAAACGTCTGCAAGAAAACAAGCCAGCTCAGAAAACAAGGAAGCTCAGAGAGCACCAAGGACCCCTCGTGTCAACCCTGAGCTGCAAATATTCCCCTTTATTAAACACCAATTCTGATATTTGATCTCTGTTTAGAAGATAGAATAATAGGGTTTGCAGGGAGGAGGACGACGACAACAACTGTGGGGTCTTTGGTGCTCTCTGTGCTTGGTTGTTTTCTTGAAGACGTTTCATTACCCAACTAGGTAACATCATCAGTGCTAAAAGGGAGTAGGGTTTGCAGGGAGGAGGAGGAGGAGAAGAAGGAGGAAGTGGAGAAGGAAGAGGAAGAGGATTGTGGATCCATGGTGTTCTCTGAGCCTGGTTGTTTCTTTGCAGACATTTCATTACCCAGCTAGGTAACATCATCAGTGCTAGAAAGAAGTTTGCTTTCAGTTTATATTCTGATGGCTTTCCCTTGCAGTTTTGCTGCCGGAGTGGGTTCTTTGAGTTGGCCTGTTTACTATTACCTTGTTTGCTGGGATTGTTTTACTTCTTGATTGTTGGTCCGAGATTATTATATTAAATTAGACATACAATATATTATTCTGCTTTTTAAACCGATTCACCGGATTTCTGTTCCATCTGTTTTGGCTCTTAGGCTTCCATGAGAAGGACGGCAAAGCCTATTGCCGTAAAGATTACTTCGATATGTTTGCGCCCAAATGTGGCGGGTGCGCCCGGGCCATCTTGGAGAACTATATTTCGGCCTTGAACACCCTCTGGCACCCCGAGTGTTTCGTCTGCCGGGTAAGGGACCCCGCGATTCCTTCCTTTTCCATTGCAACGTTTCCAACGTTTTTTGAATAAAACGATTTATCCAGTTTAACAACGGAGACTAAAGTAATACAGGCAGTCCCCGAATTATAACCGTTTGTTTAATGACCGTTACAGCGGCACTGAAAAAAGT
Organism: Diadophis punctatus similis; assembly: GCA_023053685.1. Lineage (NCBI taxonomy): Eukaryota > Metazoa > Chordata > Lepidosauria > Squamata > Dipsadidae > Diadophis > Diadophis punctatus. The sequence continues at coordinate 3,626,478 of JALIGW010000030.1, read as the reverse complement.
GACTTATGGCTTCCCCCCCACTTAACGGTCGTTGCAGCAACCCCAATGGTCACGTGATCAAAACTGGCTCATATTTACGACGGTCGTAATGTCCCGGGGTTCATGCGATCCCTTTTCGCGAACTTCTGTCAAGCCGAGTTAATGGGGAAGCCCGGTTCGGTTATCCACCGTATTAGTAACTTAACAACCTCAGTGATTCACTTAACAACGGTGAAAAGGAAGGTTGTAAAATGGGGCGAAACACACACTTCACAGCTGTCTCGCTTAGCAATGCAAATGTTGGCCTCTGTTGCGGTCATAATTCAAAGACTTCCCTCAATCCAAAATATTGGAATGTGCGGAAATGAGTAAATTGACGATGGAACTACAGGATAAAGAGGAAACAGAATTTTATAAAATTTGGGAAAACTGGTATAAATGGTTGGAACAGAAAAACAAATCGAAATAATTAGTAACAAACATAGAAATAAAAAACAGGTAGATAGTTTCAAACAGGATATCAATGATGATGAAAAGAATAATACGTTAAAATTAAGAAATATATGATTTTGGATGAATTAAAGGAATAGTGATTTAGAAATAGAGAAGATAACAATACGTAACGCTGTAAAAATAGTATTAATTGTGTATGTCTATTTTTGTTTTATGTTAGGTTATGTCATAAATGTTATTGTACAGTCTTATGTATGTTTGATTTGTATATATGTATATTTTGTATATATATGTCATTTTTTAAAATTACCTAATTTTAGGTAATAAATAGGTAATAATAAATAATAATAAATAAATAATAAATAACCTAATAATAAATAGGTAATAATAAAATTATTTTTTTAAAAAAAGACTCCCTCAATCCAGGGTGGATTGGATTTAAAGCGAGTCGATTTAAATCATGATTTAAATCGTGATTTAAATCACTAGTAAAAAGGCTTGATTTAAACCAACTCGACTTGAATCATGATTTTTAAAGAGCAACTTGTCATCTCTGTCCCACAGCAGCTCCTCCTCTGACCCGCTGTTAGCGGAGATCACTCCGGAGGTCGATGGATCGTTGCTTCCCTTTTGAAAACATTGTTACTTACTTAGAAAATAAAACCCGAGATTCAAATCTAATTAACAAAATATTTATTTCAGTAGAAAAGTAATAAAAAAGGATCCTTATTAGACTACATTTTATCGGCTAAGGAATAAATCACTTCTACCTTGGTAGAAATGGCGAAGAGAAAAGAAGGGAGGAAACCCCTGGAATGCAGGCATGCGTAATAGAATATATCATACGTCTGCTTGACCATAAATACAAGAAACAGTAGAAAAACATAGAGATGCACAACTGGCAATAATCACATCGTGACACTGTTGACTCACCGACAGTCCTAATATTGGAGAATATACAGCCACATGCTACATAACTAAGCTCCATTTCATGCCGAATAAACTAAACTGTTAATGTATCTTAAATAGAAAACTATCTTTAGATAGATTTTTACTCCAAAAGCACTTTATTAAAACCAATTGGATAAAAATAAAAATATTTTTTTTTAAATTAAATTAAATTAAAAACAAAACAAAACACCATCGATTTTTATCCACCCTGCTCCCCGGATATGTTTTCTACGCCATCCAAGGCAGCATATAAATTTTATATCTTCACTCAAGGGCAGCAATTGTTTTTGGACGTTGAGGATAGCAATAGCAATAGCACTTAGACTTATATACCGCTTCCTAGTGCTTTACAGCCCTCTCTAAGCGGTTTACAGAGTTCAGCATATTGCCCCCCAACAATCTGGGTCCTCATTTTACCCACCTCGGAAGGATGGAAGGCTGAGTCAACCTTGAGCCTGGTGAGATTTGAACTGCTGAACTAGCAGTCAGCTGGAGTAGCCTGCAGTAGCTGCATTTAACCACTGCGCCACCTCGGCTCCTAAAATTGTACTCCTTGTTTTCCATGCAGGAATGCTTCACCCCGTTCATCAACGGCAGCTTCTTCGAACACGACGGGCAGCCCTACTGCGAAGTCCATTACCACGAACGCCGAGGCTCGCTCTGCTCCGGATGCCAGAAGCCCATCACGGGCCGTTGCATCACCGCCATGGCCAAGAAATTTCACCCGGAACACTTCGTCTGTGCCTTCTGCCTCAAGCAACTCAACAAGGGGACATTCAAAGAGCAGAATGACAAGCCTTACTGTCAGAACTGCTTCCTGAAACTCTTCTGCTGAGGCTCACCTCACCATCCGTGGCGTTCTCCTGCCAGGAAACCCTCGCCTTGTTTTGCTGCGGGTCGTCCCGCGTCCAAAAACTTGAGCGGGTTGATGTAGGAGATGAGGAGGAAGAGGATTCGTCTCTCTCTCTGTGTGTGTGTGTGTGTGTGTGTGTGTGTGTGTGTGTGTGATGCTCACGGCAGCTCTGGGAAGGTGGAAGATCCAAAGAAAGAGGCACTAGAGCAGTGGTTCTCAACCTTCCCAATGGGCCCCGTGCCCCACCCCGCCGCCGCAACCCCTGCCCCGCCGCCGCCATTTAGGTTCTTTTACCCTCTGCGCATGTGCAAAGCGTTCTGCGCATGCGCAGAGGGTAAAGGAACCCAAATGGAAAAGCAGAGTCAATGGGGGAGGTTGGATTCGCTTAACAACCGTGATGGGCGCAGCGATTCACTTAACAACTGTGGCAAGGAAAGTTGTAAAATAAGGCAAAATTCACTTCACAAAGGTCTCGCTTAGCCACAAAAGTATTGGGCTCAATGGCGGTCGTAAGTCAACGACTACCCGTATTTACAATGGTTGCAGCTTGAATGCCTCTTGCAACCTTCCCAGCCGGTTTCCGACAAGCAAACTTAAAAGGGGGGAGCCAGATTCGCTTAACAACCGAGTGGTTCAATTAACAACGGAGTGATTCACTTAACAAACAGGGCGAAATAGTTGTAAAATTGGCTGTCTTGCTGGAGGGATGGAAATTCTGATGTTAATTCTCGTCGTAAGTCCTGGTCTGTTATATTTTGTGGTTGCACCTGAGAGACGGGAGAAGTGTTAAAAACCACGAATTTTGACTTTTTTTTTTTTTTGCCTTCTTGATTCTTCTCCAGCCCGTCGCTCGTGCCTGGAGAAGATTCTCCCCAGACATGACCTCCTGAGCAATAATTTAAAAACTTTTTATACCGACGTAGCAATTTCACAAAACCTTTCCCCACTTCCGGGGGTGTTTTGATTGTGAGAAAACACAACCGTTTTGCTATTCAGCCGAATGCTGTGTGTTTGGGTGAGGAATGTGGCGTGTTTTCTTTCTTTCTTTTTTTTTACACTGGGTCTTGAATGCATAACAAAACAAGAAAAACGAAGCTTTTAAATGTCTTCTATGGAAATTTTAGTTTTATGAACAATTTTTCGACGGATGCTTTTTATAAACATCTGGGTTTTCTCCGGGCAGGACCCTAAGTTTTGTTGGTTCTGTCTTTATGAGCCTCGATGCTTTCTTAAAACCAACTATTAATTATATATAAATATATATATATATATATAAATCCTTTTTTTAAACCAGGGGGGAATCAGAGAAGTGGAATCTATTAGGAGTGTGTATATATTTTCTTTCTTTCTTCTCTTTTTGCTTATTAAATAGTTTTAAACAGATCAGGGTGCAACTGGAATGGATTTCGTAAAAGCAAAGGCGAAAGAAAGACACATTCGTCTTGCTTTCTCCTGGATTTTCAAAAGAGCTTTGTTTACTTAAAAAGCACACGTATTAACCTATTTGCTTGTAAGTTCCAGTGCCTATTACAGATGTTGCTGTTGGGGTGTGGTTTGCCACGTAGATTTGACCCTTTGACGGCTAGAATTTTTCATTTCTTTTTTGCCCCACTGGTTCGGGATCCCGGATGATAAAGAGACAAGCTAGGAGCGGTGGTGGTGGTGGTCTTTTGGGGTGTGTGTCTCCTTTTGGGATCAAACTGGAGATACCCTCTCCCACCTTTTGCGGAAATCGGTCGCTGCTTTGAGAAATACCTTGCGCAGTTAACATGCATCGGAGTCTTCAAAGCATGTTTGCACGGACTCTCCGAGCATTTTATTTTATTTTTAAGGGAGAAAGGTTCAAAGCCTGAGAGACGGTCAGGGGTTAAGACGTTGGGTTTGTCAGCTGGAAAACCGGCAGCCCGGGTTGGAGACCCAGCGCCATGCGACGGGTTGAGCTCTCGTCCTCGCCTCCGCTCCTGCCAACCTAGCAGTTCGAGTGCGAGTAGATCAATAGGTACCACTTCGGTGGGAAGGTAACAGCGCTCCGTGACGTCATGCTGGCCACACGATGGCGGAAATGTCTTCGGACAGCGCTGGCTTCAACGGCCTTGAAATGGGGATGAGCAGCGCCCCCTAGAGTCGGCAACGATTAGCAGAATAAAATCTCTCCTCCGCCCCCCCCTTTTGTTTCCAAAGCCTGAATTTGGGCTGAAGGCTCTTTCAAAATCCCGGCTGTTTTATCTCGCTTTCAACATGAGAAGGCCCATCAAATGGTTTGATCTGTTAGGACAAAAAAAAAAGTGCCTTTCCCCTCTTTTTCTGTGCTTTTTAAAAAAAATAAATTCCCATCTTTTGGGGTGGACTATCCTACGCTACTGTAGCTTTGGCAATATAGGCAGTGTTTTTTTTTTAAAAAAATTTTTTTTCCCTGTGCTTCACTTCCTTTAAAAAAAAAACATAACTCTTAAGTGCCTCAAAATGAAGTGGCTCTTGATAAAAACTTCAGCCGTTTGCTCAGGAAGAGAAGGGGAGGCTTTCCTGTGGAATTATATTTCTCTTCCCCCTCCCCTCTCTATTTTCTGTATTCCTTTTTTGCAATGTGTTGTCCCCCCTTCTTTAAAAGTCCCTGTGATGATGCTAAATAAAGATTTGAAGACAAGCTTGGGTGTCATTTGTGGCTTAGACGGTGCTTGCGTCTGTGTGTGGGGATGAAAATGGAACACACAAAGGAGGAGGGGAGGGCAGAGGTTAGAAAATACAGCTTCCGGCCATTCTTTCCAGTAGCCATCTTGGCAGTTGACTTTAAGGCAGTGTTTCCCAACCTTGGCAACTTGAAGATGTCTGGACTTCAATTCCCAGAATTCCCCAGCCAGCGAATGCTGGCTGGGGAATTCTGGGAGTTGAAGTCCAGACATCTTCAAGTTGCCAAGGTTGGGAAACACTGCTTTAAGGGATCACAAGTCAGTCAAATCTGGAAAAGAATCGCTTCCTGTTATTAGCAGCGCCTTCAGCCAGTATTCCCTTGCCTTTGTCCAGAATAACAGGATTTGGAAGGGACCTTAGAGGTCTTCTAGTCCAACCCCCTGCTCAAGCAGGAGACCCTATCCCATTTCAGACAAGTAGCTGTCCAGTTTCTTCTTGAAAATTTCCAGCGATGGAGCCCCCACATCCAAGAAGCTTCTTCAGTTCCCAAAGCCAACTCGACTTGATTTTTTTCCTTGAAGATGTTTCGCTTCTCATCCGAGAAGCTTCTTCAGTTCTAACTGAAGAATCCTGAACTCTCCCCACCATTCAATTAGAACCGAAGAAGCTCCTCGGATGAGAAGCGAAAACGTCTTCAAAGAAAAACCAAGAAAGTCCAGTTGCCTATTGGAAAAAATAAACCCGTTTGGGACTGACCTAGATGACCCATAACTGAATCTGTCACCATCGAACTTAACCTGGTGTTTCATCCCTAGGACGTTTTATTCCTTACTAGTAGCTGGATACCCGTGCTTTGCTACGAAACTGATCGGGCTTGATAAATTGACAGTTAAAGCTTGAAAATTAATGAATAGAGTTCTTTTCAGGTGGGGAGAGGGTGTAGAATGCCTACACATCCAGCCTGGAGGCCGGATGAGTCACGTGCTGGCCACGCCCATGCCCGCTTTAGAGAAGGGGTAGCATCAGAGCTTGTTAATATAAGGCAACTGGCAGTTGGAACAGAGTTCTTTTTAGGTGGGGAGGGGGAGTAGAATGTCTAAACTCCCAGCCCGCAGGCCGGATAAGTCACGCGCTGGCCACGCCCACGCCCGGTTTAGCGAAGGGGTAGCATCAGAGCTTGTTAATATAAGGCAACTGGCAGTTGGAACAGAGTTCTTTTCAGGTGGGGAGGGGGAGTAGAATGTCTAAACTCCCAGCCCGCAGGCAGGATGAGTCACGCATTGGCCACGCCCACGCCTGGTTCAGGTGGGGAGGGTGAGTAGAATGTCTAATTCCTCAGCATCAGAGCGTGTTGATATAATACTGTATAATAAGAAATAACTAATGATCGGATGGTCATTTCGAAAAATCCTTTCTTAGCGAGCACCTAGAAGCCAAGAGGAACATACGTGCCAAGTTTCAAGTTTGTAGGCTTTACAGTTCTGGAGAGTTCATGATGAGTGAGTGGTATTTGGCTTTTATATATAGAGATTTATCTATTAGATTTATTTGCATCCCGAATTCTTGCTCCCAGCTCTTCTAGGTGGTTAGAAAACAAAACAAAACCACTCTTCCAACCAAAACAAAACTTTCCCAAGCTGCTAAACCAGCTGTATGAGAGCTGTAAGCAAGGAAATTTCATTTCAATGTAGGCCGATTAGCGTGTATTGAAAGTGACAGTAAAGTTATTCTAAGTTCCAAGTCCTTTAAATCAGGGCTCTCCAACCTTGGCAACTTTAAGACTTGTGGACTTCAACTCCCAGGATTTGGGAGTTGAACTCTGGGAGTTGAAGTCCACAAGTCTTAAAGCTGCCAAGGTTGGAGAGCCCTGCTTTAAATCACAGAACCCTTTCTTTGAGTGACCGTCCCAACCAGCCTATCAGACCTAAGGGGTGGACCTTACCTCGCTCCTCCTCTTTCTGTCTCCTCCTCTTCTTCCACGGCTCGCCCAATCCGCGGAGAAAAAGGCGGAGCCCGGCAGAGGCCGCCCGCTGATTGGTCGCGGCGTGCGGGGTATAAAAGGGAGCGGCGGGACTCGCGCCACTCCTTTTCTTCCACGGAGGCCTCGTGAGGTAGGTTGGCGCTGCAGGCCACGCGGGCGCCTGGCTTCGCGGCCTACTTCGGGCCGGCCCTGATTTTCCCCTTCTTTTTTTTCTCCCTTCTCCAGAGAACGCCGCTGTCTTTAAACCGCCGCCCCGCCGCGCGATCCTTGGGACACCGCGATGCCCAGGGAAGACCGAGCCACGTGGAAGTCCAACTACTTCCTCAAGATCATCGTAAGTCTCGGGCGGGGGCGCTCCTGAGCATGTGCAGAGCGCCTGGCTGCGGAGGGGGCAGCTGTGGGAGGGCAAATACCGCACCCCCCCCCCCACGCCCGTCCCTCTTGTTATTTCCTTGTTATGATCAGCCAAGGAGGAAAACCCAATAGAAGAGACTGTAGCTCAGGGTTCAAGAAAGGAATTTTATTCCAATTTCATTTTAAATAGAATTTTATTCCAATTTCATTTTAAGTAGAATTTTATTCCAATTTCATTTTAAATAGCATTTTATTCCAATTTCATTTTAAGTAGAATTTTATTCCAATTTCATTTTAAGTAGAATTTTATTCCAATTTCATTTTAAGTAGAATTTTATTCCAATTTCATTTTAGATAGCATTTTATTCCAATTTCATTTTAAGTAGAATTTTATTCCAATTTCATTTTAAATAGCATTTTATTCCAATTTCATTTTAAGTAGAATTTTATTCCAATTTCATTTTAAGTAGAATTTTATTCCAATTTCATTTTAAGTAGAATTTTATTCCAATTTCATTTTAAGTAGAATTTTATTCCAATTTCATTTTAAATAGCATTTTATTCCAATTTCATTTTAAATGGCATTTTATTCCAATTTCATTTTAAGTAGAATTTTATTCCAATTTCATTTTAAATAGAATTTTATTCCAATTTCATTTTAAGTAGAATTTTATTCCAATTTCATTTTAAATTGCTTTTATCAAATTTTAGTAATGATTTGTTTCTGGAACTTTGCACTTTGATAATGGCCTTAAGGGCTAATCAAAGAAAGGGAAAGAAAGAAAGATCAAGAAATAAAATGGTATATAGATGAAATGGTATATATAAAATATAAAATAAATAAAATGTTATAGATAAAACAGATAAAATTAACAAATGGTATAGATAAAAAGTAAAATGGTATATTTATTTATTTATTTTATTAGTTGCATTTGTATGCCGCCCACTCCACAGAGACTCTGGGCGGCATACATCTCATATATGAAATGAATAAAAATAAAATGATATAAATAAAATGGTATCGATAAAATAAATTAAATGGTATAGATAAATATATATATAAAAAACAAACTGGTATAGATAAATTAAAAATAAAACGGTATAGATAAAACAAAATAAAAAAGTTAGATGGTGTATTATAAAATTGTATATATAAAAAATAAAGTGGTATATACACACCAAGAAATAAAATGGTATATAGTAGTAATAATAATGATGATGATGATACCTTGTGGATTATCCATTAGGCCATTATCAGATGCAAAGGATAAATACAGAACTATTGTCACCTTATGTTAGAAAAGAGTAAAAAAAATACAAGAAAATGCAAATTGTATTTTTGTGGGGCATTCCTACAATTTCCCCCTTTTTCCTGATCATGAATAATGCCATTACTCCCTTCCCCCTCCAAGAATAATAAAACAGATTGAGGAGATTTGAGTATGTCGGTTCCCTTTGAAGTTTGCCTACTTGTTGGAATAACGACAACCCCAAAACCATTGTTTTATTCCTTCCTTTAGCAACTCCTGGACGATTATCCAAAATGTTTCATCGTAGGAGCGGACAACGTCGGCTCCAAGCAGATGCAGCAAATCCGGATGTCCCTGCGTGGGAAGGCCGTTGTCCTCATGGGGAAGAATACCATGATGCGTAAGGCCATCCGAGGCCATTTGGAAAACAACCCTGCTCTGGAAAAGTTAGTACTCCAAAGCTACTGGGGCTCTCAAATGATCTAGAGCAGAGGTCTCCAACCTTCAGGTAGCTCCTTAGAATCTTAGCTTAGAATCAAGATCAGGTGAAGTATTAGTACTGCTTTATAAAACCCTAGTAAGGCCACACCTGGAATAGTGCAACCAATTTTGGTCATCATATTACAAAAAAGAGGTTGAGACTTTGGAAGAAGTTCAGAGAAGAGCAACTAAAATGATCAAAGACCTGGAGACTTAAACCATATGAAGAACGGCTGCAGGATTTGGGTTTGGCTAGTCTAAAGAGCCGAGGTGGCGCAGTGGTTAAAATGCAGCACTGCAGTTCAGCAGTTCAGCTGTTCAAATCTCACCGGCTCAAGACTGACTCAGCCTTCCATCCTTCCAAGGTGGGTAAAATGAGGAGCCAGATTGTTGGGGGCAATATGCTGAACTCTGTAAACCGCTTAGAGAGGGCTGTAAAGCACTGTGAAGCGGTATATAAGTCTAAGTGCTATTGCTATTGCTAAAGAAAAGGACCAGGGGGGACAGTTTTGGAGAATAGTTTGACTCCCTCTTCTTTGTGGCAACCCCTGAGATATTGAAACACTGCTATCATGTCTCCCCTGATCCTTCTTTTCATTAAACTAGACATACCCAGTTCCTGCAACCGTTCTTCACATGTTTTAGCCTCCAGTCCCCTAATCATCTTTGTTGCTCTTCTCTGCACTCTTTCTAGAGTCTCGACATCCTTTTTACATCATGGCGACCAAAACTGAACGCAGTATTCCAAGTGTGGCCTTACCAAGGGATTATAAAGTGGTATTAACACTTTGCGTGATCTTGATTCTATCCCTCTGTTAATGCAGCCTAGAACTGTGTTGGCTTTTTTGGCAGCTGCTTTATTCTATTAAACTTTCTGCTCACAAAGTAGTTCGGTCCAGACATAAACTTAACTTGCATAAGTCTCTGGGTTTCAGTTCTATGAAACACGGCCAATCCAGATCTTTTCTGTCAACCTGTATTGACTTTACCTGAATGAACCATGACATCTTTGTTGCAAAACAAGAATTGAGCAAAACAGACCTGCCTTCCTTTTGACTCCGGCCCTGTGAGAGAACGAGGTTGCCTTTCTGAGCTAGTAAAAATTAGTCCAAAATTAGCTTTCTCTGTTCCGCAAGGGGTTAGTGCGCATTATTCTTTTTTTAAAGTAGCTTGGTGGAATGATGACAAATGAAACGCTGGCTGTGTTTTTAGGCTGCTGCCTCACATCCGTGGGAATGTGGGCTTTGTGTTCACCAAGGAGGATCTGACCGAAATCCGGGATATGCTTCTGGCCAACAAGGTAAATGGAAGCTGGGTATAGAAATGGGTTAAGCTTTTCTTGGCGTAAGCCGAGCTAAGGATGAATATTTGCGGATTCTTTTTTCCCCTCTCTCTAGGTGCCAGCTGCTGCTAGGGCTGGAGCAATTGCCCCCTGTGATGTGCTTGTGCCAGCTCAAAACACCGGCCTGGGTCCCGAGAAGACCTCTTTTTTCCAAGCTTTGGGCATCACCACCAAAATCTCCAGAGGCACCATTGAAATCTTGGTGAGTCCTGAGTTAAGGGCCCCTAGTGCGATGGGTTACTGGGACACCCAGTTTTGCTAGAAATTGAGAGACTTGGGCATTTTAGCCTTCCCTTAGGCGTGAGATCCGATTAAGGGGAACCCAAATCCCAATGCTTCAGTGAGCTGTGTGTGTCTTTTTAACCTTTCTTCCGACGTTAAGTGAATCACCTTCCAAATGGCAATCATGTGATGCATTCCGGTTACCAAGTGCCCCAATTTTGATCACGGGGAGACTTCGGGATTGATAAGCACGAGGACCCATTGCAAGTTACTTTTTTTTTTAGCCTCATCGTAACTTTGAGCTGCCATTAAATGATAATTGTAAGTCAATTTAGCCAAATTGAGTTTAGTTTAGTGTCATTGCACCTCGTACAACAAAATTAAATGCCATCTTCAGTGTACATTACAACTAAAAACAAAACACAAAACACACATCCTTCGCATTCTATGCAATTGAATCAAAAACCCTCGATATTGCATTAATATTGCACTATACCTTAGAATTCAATATAATTACTGCTCTGGGATAGAAGCTGTTTTTCAGCCTATTTGCCCTTGTTTTTATTGTCCTGTACCGTCTGCCAGATGGTAATAGTTAAAAAAAAAGGGTGCCCAGGATGAGATGGATCTTTAAGAATGCTTTGAACTTTCTTAAATTTGACTTAAGATTGGTTTTATGCTTGGCTGCATTGGTTATTTACTTATTTGTTGGATCTCTTAAAGGCCACCAAACTCCCAAGAAGACTGGTTGCTGGCAATTAAGTCAATACACACATGAAAACAGTTTAAAAACCATGTTGTTGGTTATTTAGACTAAAACAGCACCCCCAATGTGCAAAAACTGAGCAGGGGCTCCTTGGCTAGGTTGCCACAGCCAACTTGCCACGGAACAATTCAACAACTATTTCGCAGCAAGCTGGCCAATTTTTGTCATTCACACTTCATTCTCTCCCTCTTTTTTGCATTCTTTCTTCAATGATTCTTCTATTTCACTGTTTCTTCGATATTAAGTCACTTTTGTCCCGTGGTGAGTTGACTGGCCAATTGGCCGCGAACGAGTTGTCATAAGACCCTCCGTAATATGTTGTCAAGTTGATGTGGCTTTGGTGAACTTGCCCTGTTGTTTTCTCATCCCTCCCTCCATTCTTTTTCTCGTTTCTTAGAGTGACGTGCAGCTGATCAAAACCGGAGACAAAGTGGGCGCCAGCGAAGCCACTCTGCTGAACATGTTGAACATCTCGCCCTTCTCCTTCGGGCTCATCATCCAGCAAGTGTTTGATAATGGCAGCATTTACAACCCGGAAGTTCTGGATATCACTGAGGAAACTTTGCGCAAGCGCTTTCTGGAAGTAAGCAAGGCTCCGCGACTTGTCCCATCCGTGTCATGGCCCTTGTGAGGGATCAGAACAAAGCAGGGTGGCAGAACAGAGTTTTACCAGTGTTGATTAAATCCGGTTTCAGATTAATTTAATTTGCAAATGCGTTGAGTTCCAAGATGATGGGGTGAATGTTATCTAGCTGGGGGGGGGCTCTCCAACTTTGAGTCCCCCCTGAGAAGTACATTTCATTCTCAAAAACATCCTACAGAAAAGAATATTGGCAGCTCAGGATTGAACTGTGGACTCCTTGGTGCTCTCTGAGCTTGGTGGTTTCCTTGCAGACGTTTCGCTACCAAGCTAGGTAACATCATCAGGGCTACTACCACTGATGATGTTACCTAGTTTGGTAAATAAATGTCTGCAAGAAAACCACCAAGCTCAGAGAGCAACAATGACCCCTCAAAATTTCCTAGGTGGGGTAACCATTATAGAATAGAATTCTTTATTGGCCAAGTGTGATTGGATACACAAGGAATTTGTCTTTGGTGCATATGCTCTCAGTGTACATAAAAGAAAAGATACATTTGTCAAGAATCATGAGGTACAACACTTAATGATTGTCATAGGTTTCAAATAAGCAATCAAAGAATAGAATAGAATAATGGAATGAAGAAATGAATAGAATAGAATAGTGGAATGAATAATAGAATAGAATAGAATTCTTTATTGGCCAAGTGTGATTGGACACAGAAGGAATGTGTCTTTGGTGCATAGGCTCTCAGTGTACATAAAAGAAAAGATACATTTGTCAAGAATCATGAGGTACAACACTTAATGATTGTCATAGGTTTCAAATAAGCAATCAAAGAATAGAATAGAATAATGGAATGAAGAAATGAATAGAATAGAATAGTGGAATGAATAATAGAATAGAATAGATTTCTTTATTGGCCAAGTGTGATTGGAGACACAAGGAATTTGTCTTTGGTGCGTATGCTAAGACAAGATACATTCGTCAAGAATTATAAGGTACAACATCTAATGATGGTCGTAGGGTACAAATAAGCAATCAGGAAACAATCGGTATTATGGAGACTTCCATAGTTGAAGGGGATCCAGTTTGGGGAAGAACAGCCAAGACTAAATCAGGGATCAATGAGAGGTACTTTAAAAAAAAAGTGAGATCCCCCCAGTGCTAGATTACTGCAGTCTCGTGTCTGTACCCAGGCTGAAACTTAATTTCAAAACTGCCTAGCAACATCCAGAGATAATAACTTCGACCCTCTCTCCCTCCTCCTCATTGCCTTAACCCAGGGACGAATAGGAGTGACAGAAAGGGCTAGATAAGGCTTGGTCCTCAGTTCAATTGTTGGGGACGCCCCTTAGAATAATCCTCAATAGCAATAGCACTTAGACTTATATACCGCTTCATGGTGCTTTACAGCCCTCTCTAAGCGGTTTACAGACTTCAGCATATTGCCCCCAACAATCTGGGTCCTCATTTTACTGACCTCAGAAGGATGGAAGGCTGAATCAACCTTGAGCAGGTGAGATTTGAACTGCTGAACTAGCAGTAGCCTGCAGTGCTGCATTTAACCACTGCGCCACCTCAGCTCTCATAAATTTTCATATGAATTTTCAATAACCCAGGTCTTAGGCTGCCCCCCTCCCCCTCTTGCCATTGTACCGACAGATTTAAACCGTTGACCTGTGTGTGATACTAAGGTGAACTGTAGCAGCCTTTTTAGTTGCTGCTTGAATGTGGAGGTTAGGGGGGGCAGACCGAAAGCAGCTGAAGGCTGTCCTGTGAATGGGATGTTTGCAACTTAACCTGTATCTTTCGTCCCTTGTAGGGTGTCCGTAACGTAGCCAGCGTTTGCCTGCAGATCGACTACCCTACTGTAGCCTCCCTGCCCCACTCCATCATCAATGGGTACAAACGAGTCCTAGCTGTGGCTGTGGAGACAGACTACTCTTTCCCATTAGCTGAAAAGGTAAGTTGTTTAAGGCAAGGGTCCCCAACTCCCGGTCCACGGCCTGCCAGAAACCGGTCCACGCAAACGAGCAAAGCCCCATCCACAAGATGCAGGCCGCATGCAGAACCACGCCCCCTCCGGTCCACGGAGAAATTTCTCTCCACAGAACCAGGTTGGGGGCTGCTGGTTTAAGGGGTCTTGACTTCAACATTAGAAGGATTGGAGTCTTCTTGCTAGCAGATTTGAGTTTTTAGGATCTCAAATCACGAGGCACTCGTCCCGGAACAATTTGTACACACCCCATTGAAAACCAAGCCCACATAACTCCCAAGTGCTGTGAGAAACTGATGAATTAAGCCTGCCTCTCAATGATATCTATATTTGGGTTATCCTTTGCACAGAAATTTATTTTTTTGGCAAATCGGGCTCTTCAAGATAACCTTGCTGCAAAAACGGACACTAAACTGTTGTAAGTTGAGGACTTAAAAGTTTACTGAGACTAGTTTCCAGTCAACTGTTGGCTTTTATTCCTTTGGGTTCAGTCCCCATAAGCCCTTTCAACCTTCTGTGGAAAGTCTGGGAAAGCAGAAACGGCCAGCTCTGAAGGGATGTTTTGGCACTTGAAACACGACTGAATCTTTTTTTCCCCGCTGCAGGTGAAGGCCTTCCTGGCTGATCCGTCAGCTTTTGCCGCTGCTGCCCCGGCAGTGACCGAAGCAGCCGCTCCTGCTGCAGCAGCTCCAGCCAAAGAAGAGGTCAAGGAAGAATCTGAAGAATCTGATGAAGACATGGGCTTTGGGCTTTTTGACTAACCACCTGTCCTAGGCCGAGTAGAGTGAAATTCAAAAGAAAGAAATAAAAAGTATACTTCTTTAACCACATCCTTTGGAAGTGGCCGGTTGAGTTGTCCGAATTATTTTGCCTGAGTTAGCAGACAACCGCGGTACTATTTGTGTCATTCTGGTGTAGAGTGCTTCATTCCTGCTTCATTACATAGGCAAAATTGTTAGCCTTAATTCCAGGTTTTGAAAGGGTTCAACTTTTTAAATGATGGCAACCAGAAACCTTTTTTTTTTGAATTTTAGAATCACTTCACTTTAGATCTCAGTTCCTGGAGCAATGTTAATAATCCTTTGCAACGTTTGCATGGATGTATTGATCAAAGGTTAACTGGACTACACTTGCATTAAGCATTTTATTTATTAAATTTATTGGCCACCCATCTTGTTGCGAGGCATTGAACGGTAAATAAAGCCCATGAGCTGGGCTCCTGCAGCGTGCGAAGATAAAAGTTGCGTACTGACAATTTTGCGTGTCGCGTGAACATGACCTAAAGCTACGTCTCTTGAAATATATAATTGCTGTTGTCCCTCAACTCTGCTAAATCTTGTATTTCATGCCTTTTAGCTAAACAATAGCACTGAGAAACTTCAATTTCCTATTGGTTTGGCCAAATCAAATTACGGAATGCAAGATTGGGTTGACGGTAAAGACTTTGGGGGCATATTTGCACACCATCTTTTCCCCTCTTAAGACATCTGGAAATTCCTAATAATTGAACTGTTGGACCAGATCAAGTATTTATCCAAGTTTAGAAATAAACTCCCCAGAGCCATTTCATTGATCATAATTGAACAAATTACAGCCAATTGGCACTCCTTAAAAAAAGAGTGCACTTGTAGATTGAAAGTTAAGTTTTTGGTTAGAACCTCTCCATTGCAGCTTCTATTTAGGCAAAGTTTTGCTACTCAAGATCATTTCTGATCTCCAAGGACTGACCTCTTAGCCATACAGATTGTGGAATTGCCTCATCTCTGTTTAGTGTATTTATGTAGCTACAATTCGATAAAATATTGGGGCAACTGCTGAAGGGTGCAAAGGGTTGAGAACTTGGGAACAGGGGACAGATCCTTTTGTGGTGTCCAGAGTGGATTTTGGAACACTGAAGATGAAAGTACTGAAAGGCAATAATTTGAAGTCTGATACGAAGACAGATGAATGGAAAGTGGTCTTGAAAGTATCCAATAACATGTCTGGAGATTCTGCTATCCAGGTCATGGTTGTCCCAATGGTGCTTTTTTTCAGGAGACAACTGGACTTCCTTGTTTTTTCTTTTGAAGACGTTTCGCTTCTCATCCAAGAAGCTTCTTCAGATCCCTTACTCCAGTCAGAGCTGAGGAAGCTTCTGAGACGAGAAGCAAAACATCTTCAAAGAAAAAAAAAACAAAGTCCAGTTGCCTCTTGAAAAAAAAAAGCACATCTGGAATATCCAACATTTTTTAAAAAATACTGTATTTTTAAACTGGTAGAATACATGGGAGCTCTGGAAATGGATGCCATGATTAGAATAAGGAAAATCCAGTGAGGCTCATGAATAAGGGAAATAATACAAATAAAAATAAGGGAAAGGAAAGGAAGGAATGAAATGGATTGAAGGATAATCGAGCCGTTGTCCTTTTTGCAAATCAAAACACCAATTCCCATCAGAAGCGCGTTGCTCCCAAAGGGAACCTCAACGCGCAGGCGCGCTCGGCCTCCGCGTGTCTTCAAGTATCGAAGGTTTTTTTCCCCCGTGCGCGTTTCGTGACGCCATCAGCCTGCGCCGGAAGTGAAGCGGAACAGTTTCCGGGGGGAGCCGGCGCGATGGCGGCTGACACGCAGGTGGGTGCTGCCGAAAGGCCGGAGCGGTACGAAAGAAAAAGAGAAGCCGGCCGAGAAGCCGCCCGCCGCCCGGCTCGGCTCTGTTCCTCGGGCGAGAAGCCGCGTCTCCTCCGTCGGCCTTGGAGCGAGCGGCTTCCCGGCTCCGCGCTTGGGCCGGTTCTAGGAGGCTCCGCGCGGGTTGCGGAGATCTCCCTCCCTCCCTCCCTCTCTCTCTCTCTCTCTCTCTCTCATCTGTATATATCTATATGTATCGATCTATTGATCTATCTATCTATCATCAATCATCTATATATTATCTATATCATTATCATCTATCTATTATCTATCTACTCTCTTCATCTATCTATCATTATTATTATCAATCATTATCTATATATTATCAATCATTATCTATCATCTATTATCTATCTACTCTCTCATCTCTCATCTATATCTATCTATCTATCTACTCTATCATCTATCTATCTACTCTGTCTCTCATCTCTCTCTCTCTCTCTCTCTCTCTCTCTCTCTCTCTCTCTCTCTCTCTCTCTCTCTCTATCTATCCTCTCATCTGTCTGTCTGTCTGTCTGTCTGTCTGTCTCTGTCTCTGTCTCTGTCTCTGTCTCTCTCTCTCTCTCTCTCTCTCTCTCTCTCTCTCTATCATCTATCTATCTATCTATCTCCCAGCTCTTTCCTGACACCCTCAGGAACCCGGGGCCCCATGGTTCCTAGCACGGGCGTCGGGGTAGCCACCAGGAGGAGGATGGGTTTTATAGTCAACAAGCCCGGGCAACGGCAGGGGCTGAAAGTCCGCGGGGAGGACCCTCGGCAGGGTTTTTTCAGGATTTTCAGGCGGTGAAATCCTTGGGTGGAAAAGCAGGACAGGTAGTCCTCGCCTTACGACCGCAGTCTGAGCCCAAAATTCACATTGCTAAGTCAGAAATTTGTTCGGAGAGGTTCCCACCCCATTTTACGACATATCTCGCCACATTTGTTAAGCGAGTCCCGCTGTCGTTAAGTCGGTAACGGGTTGTTGAGTGAATCTGATATCCCCCCATTGACTTTGCTGGTCAGAAGGTTGCCATAGGACCCAGAGACCCTGAAACCCGTCATAAATAGGAACCAGTTTGTCAAACATCCGAATATAAATTCACATGACCATGGGGGATGCTGCAAGGTTTGTAAGGGAGAAAAACGGTCATAAGTCACTTTTTTCAGTGCCATTGTAACTTTGAACAGTCACTAAATGGACTGTTGTAAGTCGAGGACCACCTTTTATTTCCCTTTTTAAATTTCTTGCCCTTCCTTGGAACTCTGGTTGTCTTTGTGGCTTCAAGTAGATTGAAAACTTACCTTCCCAATCCACAAACACATTCTTTTTAAGGAGTGCCAATTTCTTTATTTGTGATCAATTCAATGGCTCTGATGAGTTTATTTCTAAATTTTCAAACTTGGATAAATACTTGGATAAACCCTGCCTTATAATCAAACTCTATTTAAAATTGCTTTACTCCTACGGGCTACATTACAAAAAATTGGTTTTATTGATGCATATTATATAAGGCTGTTTTAATGGGAGATTTGGGCTCCTTCCAGGAAGAATGATACAATTCAATCCCCATTCGTAGTATGATAATGTCATCTTGATTATCATAATCAAAACGCTGGCATCCTTCGTAATGCCTCTGAATTCACTGTGAGTTTAATCTTGTCTTCACCTACCCCAAATCTCTTAACATCTATTTAGGTTTCGGAAACACTGAAGAGATTTGCAGTGAAGGTGACCACCTCCAGTGTGAAGGAGCGCCGAGAAATCCTCAGTGAACTTGGAAGATGCATTACTGGGAAAGGTACATATACAATGTCAAAATATGGGTAGTCCTGTTGTGGTCCGCCAGTGGCCTGCGGAGCTGGCAGCAGAGTCGGACAGCGAGGAGGCTGGGGAGGAACCTGGGCCAGGCCTGGAGTCTGGAGAAGGTTCGGTTCCAGAGGCAGGGAGCCAGCCCGGGCCATCTGGGAGGTCTGTGCTGACTCCAGAGCCTCCAGAGGCTGACATGAGTGAGGCAGAGGAACAGGGGGAGCCTGTTCTCAATGCGCGCATGCACAGAGCTGCCAGAAGGCAAGAACAGTTACGGAGGAAAAGGACTACTCGGGAGTAAGGTTTGGAGATGATTGGCCCCTCCCATAGGATATATAAGTGGAGCAAACGGATGTGCTCGTTGCAGGAAGCAACTTTGTTCAATTCATGTCTCAGCATTTCTGTTTGGCCTTGCAAAGGTCCTTGCCAATTTGGTCTTTCGCAGCATGTCAAGAGAGATAAAGGTTGGTGCTTATCAGCCTTCTCCCGAAATACAGTCGGACTCATTAACATTGTTTGGAACTTATTACGGCTGGGAATGAACATAATTCACAGCCGTTAAAATAAAAAGAGGTTTTTGGGGACTCCGTTTGTGCTTTATTATTTATCAGGAAGCCTAGGTCAGAACAAGTCCTTAACTTACGACCACAATTGAACCCCACAGTTCTGCTGCTAAGCAAGGCAGTTGTGAAGCGAGCTTTGTCCCATTTTACAACTTTCTTGCCACAGTTGTTAAGTGAATCACTGAAGCTGTTAATAACACAGTTGTTAATCTGGATTTGAATTGAATTCCCTTCTCTGCCTCTGGACCAATGACCATAGTCCCCTTCAAAATCTAATTGCCCGTTGGTTGATCATCATCATCATCATTTTAGCCACTGTCTACACACTGCAGGATGAAGGCCTCTTCCGCATGTCTCCAACCCGTACGGTCCTGAGCTTTTCATTGCCAATTGGACCCCCCAATTACTTGGTGATGTGGTCGATCTGTCTTCTTTTGGGTCTCTTTCGTGGGCGCTTTTGGATTTTTAATCAATGTTGGTTGACGTTTGCGGGGGAAATAGAAACGACGTGTGGCATTAAAACATTGTTTTTGATTTTAAGCATTGCTTTTCATTGAAGTGCCGTGTTGAATTTGATTTGGTCTTTCATAGATCTGCCAGAAGGTGCAGTGAAGGGCCTGTGTAAACTTTTCTGCCTCACTCTGCATCGATACAGGTAATTGTGTCAAACTGGATAGTCAGCAGACTTTGCCCTCCGATTCAGATAACATTTTATTTGTTCTGGCGCAGTGTTTGGAAGCAGATTTAGAGGCTTTATGATAAAGCTTCTCTCTCATTTAAAATTGTCTGCTTCTTCTTTTTTAACCACTGTTCTGATTGGCCATCTTTTTTTTGTGTGAGATATTATTTGTGTTTTATTGTATAGTATTGTAATTAGGGTGCTTAGCCAATGGTATCAATGAACAAAGAAATGTATACAATTTTATTTATTGAAGACTCAGTTGTTTTCAAACCATTTTTTTTAGTTATGCCTTTCAAAAAATAATTATGGGCTTAGATAATGGTCTTGCCAGACTGTCTGGAGAAATGCACAGTAAATGAGATTGTTTTGGAAAAGCATTTCTTCTATCTTTAAAATGTCTGCTGCAAAATTGTTTCTAAGGACAGAAGACAAAGCAAAGCAGATTCGTGTAAATAAAGAAATAGATTTTCAGTTCACAGATGAAACTTTAACTAGTGATCACGTACAGTAGCATTGCACAACTTGTTCCTTCTGGATGCAGAATTCCTGCCCAGCATTCATTTAGTGGATTAATTACGGAAGATTGCTTTTATTCAGAAATTTGCAAGTCTGGCTCATATTTTGACTTTTATCGAAAAGAGATGGAAATACAAAAAAGCAGTTCTGTTTACTATTTTTTAAATGTGTGTTGTAATTTCTTCTGCGTTACAAAAGGAAATGCAGACATATTGTATAGTTATAAATATATAGTTGTAAAAATATTATAACAGAAGAACAGAGCTAGAAAGGACCTTGGAGGTCATTTAGTCCAACCCCCTGCTCAAGCAGGAGTCCCTGTACCATTACCCTGTACCATTTCAGACAGTCTCTTCTTAAAGCCTCCAGTAATGGAGCACCCACAACTTCTGGAGGCAAGCTGTTCCACTGGTTAATTGTTCTCACTGTCAGGAAATTTCTCCTTAGTTCCAGGTTGCTTCTCTCCTTGATTAGTTTCCATCCATTGTTTCTTGTCCTGCCTTCAGGTGCTTTGGAGAATAATTTGACCCCCCCCCTTCTTCTTTGTGGCAGCCCCTCAAATATTGGAAGACCTCTATCATGTCACCTCTAGTCCTTCTTTTCACCAGACTAGACATACCCAATTCCTGCAGCCTTTCTTCATATGTTTTAGCCTCCAAGCCGCTAATCCTCTTTAGCAAAGGTTTATCTTCAGCCTTTACTAAAGAAGAAACCTTTGCCATTGAAATAAACAGGCAGATTGTTAGGAAAGCTTGATTGAGGACAGGATATTTCAGAACCGAATTTTTCAGCTCACGATCTCTCCCCTTCCTGTCTCCCAATTACCGCATTTTCGCTAGAGATGCCGCATCACACAGAGCCCTTCAAACGGCTCTTCGGCAGCTTGCCGAATGCCAGCCAGAAGTGACCGCGAAGAATCTTTTGTACTCCCTGCAGTCTTCAGGAATCAGCAGCAAGTCTGCGGGATCCAGGTGAGAGCTGAGCGCTGAGCAAAGACCTCTTTGGGAACAGAACTGAAGAAGCTTCTTGGGTGAGAAGCGAAAGGTTTTCATAGAAAAAAACCCAAGAAAGTCCGGTTGCCTTTTGAAAAAAAAAACCTTTGGGACAACCATGACCTGGAGGGTTGAGAATCTCCGTAGACTCTTTGAGAATTAGTTTCAGAAACCAGTACAGCCTGCTCCTTTGAAGCCATTTTCTCCTCTTTATGGAAGAAATATCTTAGACTTATATACCGCTTCACAGTGCTTTAGTGACCTCTCTAAGTGGTTTACAGAGTCAGCATCTTTCCCCCAACAATCTGGGTCCTCATTTTACCGACCTTGGAAGGATGGAAGGCTGAGGCAATAGCAATAGCACCAGCACTTAGACTTATATACTGCTTCACAGCCTTCTCTAAGCGGTTTACAGAGTCAGCCTCTTGTCCCCAACAATCTGGGTCTCCTCATTTTACTGACTTCGGAAGGATGGAAGGCTGAGTCAACCTTGAGCCTGGTGAGATTTGAACTGCCAAATTGCAGGCAGCAGTCAGTCAGCAGAATTAGCCTGCAATACTGCATTCTAACCACCGCGCCACCTTAGACTGGCCTACCTTACAGGGCTGGTAAAATTAAGAGTATGTCCTTTGATGAGTGGTGCAGTGGCCCACAGGTGGAGCTCTCGCCTCACAATCAGGAGGCTGTGAGTTCGATCCTAGGTAGTGGCTGATATTTCTCTGGGCACGATGAGAATATATCTGCTGACTATAACTCCGCATTGGCGACAGGAAGGGCATCCAGCCAGTAAACACTCAACTCCATTCAGTTGCCCAGACTGCACCCCGCAAGGGATTATGGGGTCGTTAAAAGAAGATGAGATGATCAGATGTCCTTTGATGTCTTGGGCTTTATTTGTCCCTGGCCATTATATAAACGGTTGAGGAAGTTGTACCAAATTGTAGCAGCGGGCAATGAAATGAATTCACATGAATCAGTGGTACACTAGAAGTGTGCGCCTTGGTATAGATATGGAAAATATAGTATGAGATTAAATAAATATATAGATAGACTTAGATAAAGATTAATGAAGGTTAAAAGAAATCAAACAACAATGTAACATGAAACTAGATATAGAAATATTCCGGAAAAGCTGTAAAAGTGAGTAACTATTCTTTATGTTCGTTTTTGATTTGTGTAATTTTTTTGTTGTATTTGTGTTATTGTTGTGTTTATTCGTTGTATGTATTGTCTTCTTTTTTGTCTTTTTAATGAAAAAACCAAATAAAGATTTATTTATTTTTAAAAAGAAGTGTGCGCCTTGGTACAGCTGCAATCCTTCGGCTTACTCTGTAACGTTTTTGACTAACTTTCTCATCTGCACCAGCGATGGGAATCGCGTGATCCTGCCAAAACCCTTAGATAATTCCCATGTTTTTCCTTTCTCTCACAGCAAGAGCAGTGGATCTGCTGCTTCGCTGGCTCTCTCGTGGACCTGTCTGCTCGTTCGCATTGTCTTCCCGACGCAAGACAAGAGGCATGGAGAAACGTGGGAGAAACTGGTAGGAAGCCTTGATTCTCCTGTGATCTTAATCTTGGTTGGATTACAGCTAGTCTTTTGTGGCCCTTTAGGAATTGAGCCCCAAATTTCTGTCGTTAAGCAAGACAGTTCTTAAGTTGAGTTTTGCCCCGTTTTACGATCTTTCTTGCCACAATTGTTAAGCGAATCAATGCAGTTGTTAAGTTAGGGTTACTAACATGGTTGTTAAGCGAATCTGACTTCCCCGTTGACCCGGCTTGTCAGAGATTTGCAAAAGGGGATCCGAATTTTGATCGTAAGTATGAAAAGTGGTCATAAGTCGCTTTTTTTTAGTGTTGTTGTAACTTCTAAGGGTCATTTAATGAATGGTTATTCAGTCTAGGGCTACCTGTATTACAATTGGTGCCTTGTGTTCCCAACTCTCAAGGGGGTGTAACACCTCAAAATTAGGCATTGTGTAGAGAAGAGGGGATGCGGTGGCTCAGTGGCTAAGACGCTGAGCTTGTTGATCAGAAAGGTCTGCAGTTTGGTGGTTCGAATCCCTAGCGCCGCGTAATGGAGTGAGCTCCTGTTACTTGCCCCAGCTTCTGCCAACCTAGCAGTTCGAAAGCACGTAAAAAATGCAAGTAGAAAAATAGGGACCACCTTTGGTGGGAAGGTAACAGTGCTCCCTGCGCATTTGGCATTGAGTCATGCCGGCCATATGACCACGGAGACGTCTTCGGACAGCGCTGGCTCTTCGGCTTTGAAACTGAGATAGGCACTGCCCCCTAGAGTCGGGAACGACTAGCACATATGTGCAAGGGGAACTTTTACCTTTAGAGAAGAGAGAATTTAATTGGGTCAACAAATTGAGCTTTTGGCATAAGGTCTTGGAATAAATTTTGATGAAGTAGTATCCCAAAATGATGGAAGTTGTAGATGATGAGTTTCGTAGGCCAAAATACCTGGAGGGATGACAAGAGCTCTAGTAGTCCAAAATGTCCAGAGAGCATCATACTGGGGAAGACTGAGGCAGACTTCCTGGTCCCCTCAGCCCTTGCTTGGTTCCAAATAATGACCCCGCGAAATTGGCCACTGACCAGCAGTGTCCACAAGCTAGAAACCGATCAAGGGCTGTCAGTGATATTAAATGATCCCTTTTCTTGTCTTTATTAACAGGTGGAAGTTCAGTGTTTCCTTCTGTTGGAGATCCTGGGTGGCTCTCGCAAACCTGTGGTGAATGGGGCCGTGAAGAAGTTGAACAGACTCTGGAAAGAGGTGAAGTTACATTTTCTGCAAACGGCACCCGGGGGTTCGTTGTTTCAGTTAGGCCTGTCTTATCTCGTATCTAGGGGGACGCGGTGGCTCAGTGGCTGAGACGCTGAGCTTGTCGATCAGAAAGGTCGGCAGTTCAGCCGTTCGAATCCCTAGCGCCGTGTAATGGAGTGAGCTCCCGGCTTCTGCCGACCTAGCAGTTCGAAAGCATGTAAAAAATGCAAGTAGAAAAATAGGGGCCACTTTGGTGGGAAGGTAACAGCGCTCCGTGCGCCTTTGGCGTTTAGTCATGCCGGCCACATGAACACGGAGACGTCTTCGGACAGCGCTGGCTCTTCGGCTTAGAAACGGAGATGAACACCGCCCCCTAGAGTTGGGAACAACTAGCACATATGTGCGAGGAGAACCTTTACCTTTATCTCGTATCTTTCGGATGTGTTGAGATTGTATATCTTGACCGGGCTTGGAAGAAATCATGAACATTGAGGCAGTATTTTAAACCCTGACAACTTTAAGATGTTTGACTTCCAACTCCGTATGTTGGAAGACTCCATATGAACTCCATATGAAGAACTGGTTATGCCAGCGGGCCTGGGGAATCCAGAGCGGGTTGGAGCCCATTAAATGGCTCGTATGAGGGAGTGGAGGCTGATTTTATTATATTAATTTATTATTAGTGATAATATTACACTATTTATTCTTTTATTAGTTTTATTGTTTTTATATAAGGTTTTATATAAGAGCCAAGGTGGCGCAGTGGTTAAAATGCAGCACTGCAGTTCAGCAGTTCAGCTGTTCAAATCTCACTAGGCTCAAGGTTGACTCAGCCTTCCATCCTTCCGAGGTGGGTAAAATGAGGACCCAGATTGTTGGGGGCAATATGCTGAACTCTGTAAAACCGCTTAGAGAGGGCTGTAAAGCACTATGAAGCGGTATATAAGTCTAAGTGCTATTGCTATTGTCCTTCCTTCCTTCCTTCCTTCCTTCCTTCCTTCCTTCCTTCCTTCCTTCCTTCCTTCCTTCCTTCCTTCCTTCCTTCCTTCCTTCCTGTTGACTCAGCCTTCCATCCTTCCGAGGTGGGTAAAATGAGGACCCAGATTGTTGGGGGCAAGAGGCTGAACTCTGTAAACCGCTTAGAGAGGGCTGTAAAGCACTATGAAGCGGTATATAAGTCTTAAGTGCTATTGCTATTATATTCTGTAAGCCACCTTGAGTCGCCATGTGCGAATAGGCGGCAATATAAATTCTATAAATAAATAAATAAATAAGTGGAGCCAGGTGGCTTGGTTGTGTTTGTTTTTTGAAAAAGTTTTATTTTTTTCTCCACATTATCCATACATATATCAATACATATACCTTAAAAATATCAATAACATATATAGTTATACAGTTCTATCCAGTCAATTGTCATTCAATACCCTAATATGCACCTATATCATGCTGTTTATTTACCACTCCCCTCTTAAATCTCCATCTCTTCCATCAACCTTCTTACCCTTCTCTCCTCCTGCCTTACAACTCTCTCTCTCCACCCCTTTCTC
The DNA here is from genome assembly GCA_023053685.1 of Diadophis punctatus similis. Taxonomy (NCBI): domain Eukaryota; kingdom Metazoa; phylum Chordata; class Lepidosauria; order Squamata; family Dipsadidae; genus Diadophis; species Diadophis punctatus. The sequence continues at coordinate 3,601,119 of JALIGW010000030.1, read as the reverse complement.
CTCTCCTTACTACTTCCTCTTCTCCCTCTAAAACCTTTCCTTGAGTGATTTTAATTCTAATATCTCTAGTTATTAACAGACTGATAATATATTACTATGGTGGCTTATGAGGTTAGAATTTATTTATTATTTATTTATTTAGTGAGATTTATATACCGCCTCACAGTGCAAGCACTCTCTAAGCGGTTTACACTATTAAGCAATGTATATATTTACATTGCCCCCAACAATCTGGGTCCTCATTTTACCTACCTCGGAAGGATGGAAGGCTGAGTCAGCCTTGAGCCGGTGAGATTTGAACAGCTGAACTGCTGATCACAGTCAGCTAAAGTGGCCTGCAGTACCTGCCTCTAACCGCTGCGCCACCTCGGCTCTTCTATGCTGGTCTGATGATTGGCAAGCTCATGTTCGAGACCCGTTGCTGCTGCAGGGCAGGGTGAGCGCCCGTCACACGCTCCAGGTCCTGCCGACCCAGCAGTTCGAAAGCAGGCGGCCGCGAGTGGCTAGATGGGTATCGTTTTGGTGGGCAACTTCACAGAGACCCAACTGGACGTCCCCTAGGCCAGTGTTTCCCAACCTTGGCAACTTGAAGATGTCTGGACTTCAACTCCCAGAATTCCCCAGCCAGCGAATGCTGGCTGGGGAATTCTGGGAGTTGAAGTCCAGACATCTTCAAGTTGTCAAGGTTGGGAAACGCTGCCCTAGGCAACAGTGATGTGTCACAGCAAATCCTTTCACCATGGAAGCACTTCAGTATTAGTTACATGTAGCCGAGGTGGCGTAGTGGTTAGAGTGCAGCACTGCAGGCTACTTCAGCTGACTGCTAGCTGCAGTTCAAATCTCACCGGCTCAAGGTTGACTCAGCCTTCCATCCTTCCGAGGTGGTCAAATGAGGACCCAGATTGTTGGGGGCAATATGCTGAATTCTGTAAACCACTTAGATGGGGGCTGTAAAGCACTATGAAGCGGTATATAAGTCTAAGTGCTATTGCTATTGCTAATACTAATCATTACAACACAGAAATATTAGTATTAATAACTCTCAGAGTTCCCCAGCCGGCATGTTTCGCTGGGGAATTCTGGAAGTCCATATTTTCAAAGTTGCCAAGACTGAGAAATCTGCACTGGGGTGTAGGGGTTGCAGGTCACAACAGGCTCTACTCTTTGGCTTCTCATACACAGTTGTTGTTGTTTTTCTTTTGACCTCAGAATCCTGGGCTGGTGGATCAGTACCTCTCCATAATTCTTCATTTGGAAGCCAATCAGGGCTATGCGATCATGCTGGGCCTGCTTGTGCAGTTCTGCACCAGCCAGAAGGATCTCAGCACCATCAACAAGCACAAGGTAAGTTTAAAAAAAAGGGGCATTTGGGGTTGGATAACGGCTGCTTAGCAAAAGGCGAGCAGTGATGTAGGGCAAGATACAGGTAGACCTCGACTTACGACTGCAATTGAGGCCAAAATTTCTGTTGCTAAGTGAGACAGTGATTGTGAGCTTTGCCTCATTTTACAACCTTTCTTGCCACCATTGTTAAGTGAATCACTGCATAGAGTAGAGTAGAGTAGAGTAGAGTAGAGTAGAATAGAATAGAATAGAATAGAATAGAATAGAATAGAATAGAATAGAATAGAATAGAATAGAATAGAATAGAAAGAACGGAACGGAACGGAACGGAACGGAACGGAACGGAACGGAACGGAACGGAACGGAACGGAACAGAACAGAACAGAACAGAACAGAACAGAACAGAACAGAACAGAACAGAACAGAACAGAACAGAACAGAACAGAACAATAGAATTGGAAGGGACCTTGGAGGTCTTCTAGTCCAACCCCCTGCTCAGGCAGGAAACCCTATCCCATTTCAGACAAATGGTTGTCCAATCTCTTCTTAAAAACCTGAAGCATTCACAACTTCTGAATGCAATCTGTTCCACTGATCAATTGTTCTAACTGTCAGGAAATTTCTCCTTAGTTCCAGGTTGCTTCTCTCCTTGATTAGTTTCCATCCGTTGCTTCTTGTCCTGCCCTCAGGTGCTTTGGAGAAGAAGTTGACCCTCCCTCTTCTTTGTGGCAGCCCCTCAAATATTGGAAGACTGCTATCATGTCCCCCCTAGTCCTTCTTTTCACTAGACTAGACATACCCAATTCCTGCAACCGTTCTGTATATGTTAAGTTAAGGTTAACTCCACGCGAACTGGAATGGAAGGGGATCTTAAGCCACAGCAGAACCAAGCACCGGCGTGACCACCTTTTTATCTCCCCCCCCTTGAAGTTATAAACAGAGGCTCTATAACATTTGTGATGTTCATAGCGAACCCACATTCTCTGACTTACTATGAAGTGATGTGTGTTGTTACATGTCAGTATCATGATTATTTTCGTTATTCAGGCTGCCCTTCTTGATTTCTACGTGAAGTCCATCCTGATGAGCAAGACCAAGCCTCATAAGCATGTCTTGGTGAGAGAAATCCCTCAAAATCCTGCACTACTATTAATCTTCTCATCGTTCCCATTTCCTCCCACTAATGACTGTATGACTGTAACTTGTATCCTTACGATTTACATTGACTGGTTCCTAATATGATTTGCTTGCTTATTTGTACCCTACGACTATCATTAAGTGTTGTACCTTATGATTCTTGAAGAACTTATCTTTTCTTTTATGTACACTGAGAGCATATGCACCAAAACAAACTCCTTGTGTGTCCAATCACACTTGGCCAATAAAATTCTATTCTACTCTACTCTACTCTACTCTACTCTACTCTACTCTACTCTACTCTACTCTACTCTACTCTACTCTACTCTACTCTACTCTCTATTCTCTACTCTCTATTCTCTATTCTATTCTCTATTCTATTCTATTCTCTATTCTATTCTGAATTCTATTCTATTTATTCTATTCTAATCTATTCTATTTATTATATTATATTATATTATATTATATTATATTATATTATATTATATTATATTATATTATATTATATTATATTATATTATATTATATTATATTATATTATTATATTACATTATATATTCTATTCTATTCTATTCTATTCTATTCTATTCTATTCTATTCTATTCTATTCTATTCTTTATTATGTTATTCTTCCCAAACCATGAAGTTGTGTGCTAATTTGGCCCGGTAAATTCTGCGTAGTCTTGTGATGCCATAAGCCAATTTTAGCAAAAGCTTCTGCAGACAAGCATCTGCTTTGCCTGTGGCATCTGAGGTGCAGGCCGTCCTTGACCTACAACCACAATTGAGCCCAGAAATCATGTCGCTAAGTGAGAAATTTGTTAAAGTGAGTTTTGCCCCCATTTTACAGCTTTTTCTCGCCATGTTTGTTAAGTGAATCACTGCGGCTGTAAAAGCACTATGAAGCAGTATTATAAGTCTAAGTGTGAGAAAGAGAGGACAGAGACAGAGAGACAGAGATAGCTGTGGTAGCACAGTGGTTAGAATGCAATATTGCAAGCTAATTCTGCCCACTGCCCGCAGTTTGACCATGACAGTTTCAAGGTTGATTCAGCCTTCCATCCTTCCTAGGTGGGTAAAATGAGGACCCAGATTGTTGAGGGGGGCAAGAGGCTGACTCTGTAAACCGCTTAGAGAGAGGCTGTAAAGCACTGTGAAGCGGTACATAAATCTAAGTGCTATTGCTATTAAAGCGGTGCTGATTCCTTGCAGGACAATTGTGCTCCTCTGCTCCGGTATGTGTCTCATTCCGAATTCAAGGACCTCATGTTGCCAGCTTTGCAGAAATCTCTCTTGAGGAGCTCAGAGAACGCCATTGAAAGTGAGTGATTGAGGGAATCACCTGGAGCACTTTGTAAAGGATAGCTGGTATGAGTGGATCAGAATCCTGCTGATAGAAGATCCCAGCAGGAGTAGAAAATTGCTATTTATTTATTTGTATTTATTTAGGGCTGGCACTGTAGCTTCCAGGAAGGGGAAAATCTGTAACCTTTTGCGTTGGCCCTTTCATTCTAGCCTGCTTTTGCTGCAACCACCAATCCTTAGTAAAAGTACCTATCACTTCAACCAAAGGGAGTCGAGGGTCTTTCTTTCCTAGGGACCTAGTTGGGACAAGCCTGACAGTCCATTACATACCAGCAGCTCCTTATTATATTTTTCTATTGGTACCTCCGCAGCCGTGAATGCAAAAAATGGCTGCAGTGGTTGGTTTTGACTGTGATTGGTGGCAAGCCTGGAAGCCTTTGGACTGAGCATGTTGCTTCTTTTTCTTTTCTTTAGCAATTTCTTGTTTACTGGCATCTGTCACCCTCGACCTCAGTCAGTACGCTCTGGACATCGTGAAAGGGCTAGCCAGTAAGTGCTTTTGTTTACGTACACTGTATGTCTGGGAAAAGATCCCCTGGGAAGTTCCACCTGCCGTTATAACAGGATGGATGGAGCACTTTATTTATTTATTTATTTATTATGGTGTTCTTATATGCCCAACTCCCGAAGGACTCAGGGCGGCGTACAACAGAAAAAAAATACAGGACACCAATTTATAAATAACACATTAAAGCGAGATATATAAAAATTAAAAAACACAATATTTAAAATCATCCAATACCCATTCAATAACCATACATACTTGGGGTGAGCTTGAGTGGTTTAGGCTCTACCCCCAGCCTGCAGGAAAAGCCATGTCTTGACAGCTTTTCGGAAGGCCAGCAGAGTGAGGATAGTTCGGGTCTCTGGGGGAAGTTGGTTCCAGAGCGCGGGGCCTGCCACAGAGAAGGCTCTCCCCCTAGGGCCCGCCAGGCGACATTGCTTGGCCGACGGGACCTGGAGGAGGCCAACTCTGTGGGCCCTAACCGGTCGAAGGGAAGTATGAGGCAGAATGCGGTCCCGGAGATAACCTGGTCCTAAGCCATGAAGGGCTTTAAAGATGGTGATCAACACCTTGAATTGGACCCTGAATTGGAATTACAGACCATCTCTGGCCTATGGACTGGACAGTTTTTAAAAAAAATTATTTTTCTTCATTAAACATCTGAATATTTTGATACAGATCTACACCCGTTTTTACAACATTGTTATATCTCAATTATGCACATTAAATCATAAATTTATGGTCTCTTCTGTCTTCGTTGTCTTCTCATGTTGTCACACAGTCTTTCCTCTTTTTTTTTAGTCCAGTTGTACCATCTAGTCCATGTTTTGTAGTATTCTGAGTTGCATTGTCCTTTGAGTTGAATAGTCAGCATTTCCATTTCAGCACATCTATATATTTTGTCCATTAGTATATTTTCTGGTGGGGTTTGATTGTCTTTCCAATATTGTGCATATGTTATTCTTGCCGCAGTTGTAATGTGTAGTATTAAATATTGTATGTTTTTTGGATGTTGTTTTCCCATTATCCCCAGCAGGAAAATTTTTGGGGTGAATTCCATTGTTCTCTCTGTAATTTCTTGTAACCAAGCTTGCTGGAAATGTAAAAAAGACGTAGGTACCTTCTTTCATGCGTGGTGGTTGTGTCCCGAAGCAAAGGGCTATTGGAAAAAGGTGCATGCTTGGACAGTTCTTTTCCATTCGGCACCCTCATTCTGCTGCACCTCTTCCCCCAAAGAAACCCCTAGTTCTTTAACGGCTCCCGTGTTTTGATTTTTAGGCCAGTTGAAATCCAACAGTTCTCACCTGATGGATAAGGCCGTCGTTGCACTAAAGAATTTGGCTCTGCAGTGCAGCGACCCGTCCACCGTGGAGGCCTTCGGGAAGCACCTCTTCGCCATTTTGGGAGGTCAGTAATTCATTCTTTGGGGGGGGGGAAGAGCTTTGTCAGGCCCCAGAAACAAGCCAAGACCCATTGTGATTTTCCCAAGCAGATTCCGTTATTGTTCCTCACCTGTAGACAGAATCTTGCCAAATCGGAGCAATAAGCATATCGTCTGGGAACTCTTAAGAAGGGACTGTCTTCACCCTCTCTCTCATACACAAGTTATCTGAATTGAGTTGTTTTCTTACTTCTCTGACATGTAATCCTCCCTCTCGGAAATCTGGCCCGCTACATTTTACATCACAGTTGGCTCTTCGTTGGTTTCATTTTCTTTCTTTCTCCTCTTCTGCCAAGCGAGGCAGAGAGTTGATTACCTCGGTGTGTGTGTGTGTGTGTGTGTGTGTGTGTGTGTGTGTGTGTGTGTCTGTGTCTGTGTTTCCATCCTTGACAATTTTAGGACTTGCAGACTTCAACTCCCAGAATTGCCCAGCCAGCCCTGCAGTCTGAGGAATTCTGGGAGTTGAAGTCCATAAATCTTAAAGAGCCGAGGTGGTGCAGTGGTTAAATGCAGCACTGCAGGCTACTGCTAGTTCAGCAGTTCAGCTGTTCAAATCTCACCAGGCTCAAGGTTGACTCAGCCTTCCATCCTTCCTTCCGAGGTGGGTAAAATGAGGACCCAGATTGTTGGGGGCAATATGCTGAACTCTGTAAACCGCTTAGAGAGGGCTGTAAAGCACTATGAAGCGGTATATAAGTCTAAGTGCTATTGCTATTAAAAATTGCCTAAGTTGGACACTCCTGGCTTACATAGTTCTCTCTTTCTAAATGCTTTCTTGAACTTACCTCTCTTCTCCTAAAATCCCAACAAAAGGCCAACAAAAGGCCATTCAGATGAAACTGCCTTTTACCATTCTGAGTGAATTAGCCTAGGATTATTTCTTTAAACTCCGTGTTAACCTCACGACTCCATTTTGACAGGTGCGGAAGGAAAGCTGTCTGTGGTGGCTCAAAAAATCAGCGTCCTCTCAGGTAAAATCCTTAGGCGATCGTAGAGAATGGAATTAATGCAGATGTTGCAAGGGTCACGTTCGATTCATCGGCACGGTTTTAGACTTTCAAGGAAAGAAGAAAAAAAAAAGCGCCGTAAGAAATTTCCCCAGCAATTATTTTCCTGGGAAAGGGGTGCAAAATTTGGAGATTGGCTCAGGATCCGTTTTGAAATTGAGCGCTTGCAGAACTGTTGCTGTTGCCATTGTTTTAATGAATGAAGGACAATTGAATTTGAGGCGTGGCCACTCGTTCCTTTTAGGGATTGGTAGTTGCAGCCATCATGCAGTCTCGGGGGCATCCAATCAAGTTCTCAGTGGGACCATGGTTGAGCTCTTCATCCCTTTCCTTCAGCAGGAAGGTAAGAACATTTTGGCAATTCTTTCTAAGACCACCCCAAAAAGCCATTTTGGCTGTGGAATTTCTAGCGAGCCGAGCTTTTACTGGAATCAAATCTAGTAAGCATTTGGCTAAGACTCTCTTGTCAGGCCCCACCAGATATACCAGACCTGGAAATCCACTCCATGGGAAGGCGAAAGCTACCTTTATCTGAGATTAACAGAATCTTGTTAAATCTGATTGCGCTGTACTTTCTTCTCCTTATAATTCAGTTAATTAGGGAGGTTTCTGCCTGAGTTGCTTCCAGTTACTGTTGTTGATCTTCCTTCCTTCCTTCTTTCCTTCCTTTTATTTATTTTTATTTTATTTATCACATTTATATGCCGCCCAACTCCCAAAGGACTCTGGGCGGCTTAACAACAGCAGATAAACATGAAAAACATCTTAGAAAAAACATTCTAACATCTTAAACATTATAGACATCAAAACATTAAGCATTAAAACAATTTAAAACCCCTACATATCATTTCATGGCCGGATCTCGCCGATTACAACCGTGAGATCAACGGCCCCAAGCCTGCCGGAAAAGCCAGGTCTTTACTGCTTTTCGGAAGGCCAATAGGGTGGGGGTAGTCCGGATCTCTGGAGGTAACTGGTTCCAGAGAGTTACCTTCCTCCCTCCCTTCCTCCTTCTCTCCCTCCCTCTTAAAAAAAAACTTTAATAAAAACTATATATAAAAATGGGAACTCCTTTTTATTTCCACAGAAATTAGGAGAAAAACAACAGGAGTAATGCACAGCTAGTTTGGATGAGTGGTTAAGGCACCTGGGTTAGAAAACAGAGAACCTGTGCATTCTAATCCCCTCTTTAGGCATGAAAACCAGCTGGGTGAATTTGGGCCAGTCACACTCTCTCAACCCAACTAATCTCACAGGGTTGTTGTTATGTGGAAAATAGGAAGAGAAGGATACCTTGCATGTGTTTGCTGCCTTGAGTTATTTGCAAAAATAGTAAAAAAAAAAAGGGTGGGATATAAACAAAATAAAATACAATTGGTTTTCCTACACATTGCAGTGAGTTTGGCCTATAGCAATAGCACTTAGCAATAGCACTTAGACTTATATATCGCTTCACAGTGCTTTACAGCACTCTCTAAGCGGTTTACAGAGTTCAGCATGTTGCCCCCAACAATCTGGGTCCTCATTTTACCGACCTCAGAAGGATGGAAGGCTGAGTCAACCTTGAGCCGGTGAGATTTGAACAGCTGAACTGCTGAACTAGCAGTCAGCTGAAGTAGCCTGCCGTGCTGCACTTTAACCACTGCGCCACCTCGGCTCTACTCCTTCCCACGCTATAGTTCTATAACCGTGATGGCGAACTTATGGCATGCGTGCCGGAAGTGGCACACAGAGCCATCTCTCTGGGCACGCCAGCCGTTGCCCGTTGCTCTTTTGGCGCCCGTTGCGCCAGCCAGGTGGTCTTCATGCGTCCAGGAGCGCCAGAAACCGGGAAAGCAGCTCCCTGGCACGCATGGGCGCCGGCCAGCTGATCTTCACGCGCGCATGGGTGCCGGAAACCCGACCACCAGGTGACCGTTGCGCATGCCGCACGCCAGAAACCAGGCGCTGCTCTTCTGGTTTCCAGCTTTCCACTCCGTGCCGAAAAGGTTCGCCAACACTGTTCTATGATACCGCATTTTTCTTTCTTTTTTCCCACCCTCTAAAGAGCGCTTTCTCTTTCTGCAGTCCACGAAAGCACTCTGGTGCACGCCATTTCCATCCTGGCTCTCTGGTGCGGCCGATTCGTCACGGAAGTCCCCAAGACGCTGGTGGAATGGTTCAAGAAAGCATTCAGCCTTAAGGCCTGCACCTCTGCTGTCAGGCATGCCTATCTCCAGTGTATGCTGGCTTCCTTCAAAGGTAAGAAAAGAGGGGGTGGGCAGTGGTGGGTTCCACTTACCGTACTTTTTGGAGTATAAGACGCACCTTTTTCCTCCCTAAAAGTGGCTGAAAATTTGGGTGCGTCTTATACTTCGAATGTAGCTTTTTTTTTTTTGCCAGCCCTAACTAGGTGCTAACAGATCTTCCCAGCTCTTACCTTGCATGCTTTTTCATTGTTACTCTCTCCAAAGAATGTTTTTCCAGCCCTAAGTCTTTGCAGGGTTTTTTTCATTGCTCTACTTGCTCCGAATAAGTTTTTTTCTAGCCCTAACCAGGTGCTAACTATCTTCCCAGCTCTTACTGGCTTGCAGGCTCTTTCATTGTTACTCTCTCAGAAGAAGGTTTTTTTAAGTCCTAACCAGGGGATAAAATAATGTGCTGAAGCTGACCAGACTAAGGACGCTAGCCAGATGAATACCTGGTAGGCAGATTGTTTTCCCCTATTTTCCTCCCCAAAAACTAAGGTGCGTCTTATACTCCGGTGCGTCTTATACTGCGAAAAATACGGTACCTTCGCCACCGGTTCGCATCGCTCCGCTCTCTCTCTCGCGCTTCGTGTGTCTCCTCTCGTGCGATTTGGTTTCCGCGCATGCTCAGAAGTGGGAATGAGCCCGAAACACAGCTGAGGAGCTCATCAGCTGTGCTTCGGGTGAAGAAATAAAGGTCAGAATTCACCCGCGGGCAGGCAGGAGGGCTCTTTTTGAAGCCGCGGAAGGGGAAAAATTTGCACAAAATCAAAAAAAGATGGCGCGCATGGATTGGCACCGACAGTGACGTCAGCAGCGGGTTGCTACCGGTTCGGGCAATCCGGTCCGAACTGGGAGGAACCCACCCCTGGGGGTGGACCATCTTTGAGAAGCCAGACAGGGTCTTTTTGGAGGCGTCTCCTTGGCTGAGATGGAGATTAGGGTGGCGGTCCGAACGGGCCATTGGTCAGCATCACGGAAGGTCATCTTCATGACATTCGAAAACTGGAAGGAGGTTTTGGGAGGCAGTCCTCCACTTACGACCACAATCAAGGCCAAAATTTACTGCGTTGCCAAGCAAGACAGTTGTGAAGTCAGTTTTGCCCCATTTTACAGCCTTTCTGGCCACGGTTGTCAAGTGAATTCGCTGCAGTTATTAAGCTAGCGACGCGGTGGTCAGTCTGGTAGTCCTCGACTTATGACAGTTGAGCCCAAAATTTGCATTGCTAAACAAGACGGTTAAATGAATCCCTACGTTAAGTGAATCTGGCTTCCCCCCCCATTGGACTTTGCTTGTTGGAAGGTTGCATTATAGGACAGAGGTCTTCAAACTTGGCAACTTTAAGGCTTGTGGGCTTCAACTCCCAGCATGAGAATTCTGGGAGTTGAAATCCGCCCATCTTAAAGAATGCTGGCTGGCGAATTCTGGGAGATGGAAGTCCATACCTCTTCCCTGCTGATTAATTTGAAAACCTGTCCTGAACAGGGGTTGGACTTGATGGCCTCCCAGACCCCTTCCCTCTCTATGAATGAATGAGAAGCAATGACACCGCAAGAGCAAAGTGATTCCTATGTGAGCAATGGAACAATAGCAATAAACAAGTAATTTTTAGTAATTGAGAGTAGTTTTAAAGAATGAGTAATTTTTTAATAATTGCATTACATCAGAGGTCTTCAAACTTGGCAACTTTAAGACTTGTGGACTTCAACTCCCACAATTCTGGGAGTTGAAGTCCACAAGTCTTAATGTTGCCAATTTTGGGGACCCCTGCATTAGGGCTTAGTTTCCAGTTAGGTCTTATTTTGGGGGAAATACGGTACTAAATGAGTACTTCCGGCTGACCATATTTAACTGGGGCTTATTTTTGGGGTAGGGCTTATATTGTGAGCATCCTGAGAAATCATGCTAGGACTTCTGTTGCACTTGGGGTCTTATTTTCGGGGAAAACACGGTATCTTGATCAGATCAGTTCTTCTTTTCTGAACAGGGAAAAACTCGCCAACTAGAATATATGTATTTTTTTATTTTCTGTAGGCAATGTCCTCCTACAAGGGGCAGAGATGCTGCCCTTACTGATCCAGACCGTGGAGAAAGCAGGAGCTCAGAGCACCCAGATTCCCCTGGTAACGGAAGGGGTCGCTGCAGCTTTGCTAATCTGTAGACTTTCGGTAGCCGATGCGCAAATAGGTAAGATTCCCGCTGCAGTCAAACGGAAGCTGCTTTTGTCTGTTTTCAGCCGAGTTGCATTTCCTTTAGGCCAATGAATTATCAGGCACAATCCGAAGGACTTAATTGTGCAATTGGCCCCACTCTCTCCCCTCTTCTGTGCCATAATCTTTGGAAATTTTTTAAAGATTTGTAATGCTGCCCAACTCACAAAAATGCAACCCGAGGCGTCCATAAAACAAATCAGAATTGTCTCAACAATAACAGACAAATAATGAGAGCGAGAATGAGAGAGAGAGAGAGAGAGAGAGAGAGAGAGAGAGAGAGAAGAGAGAGAAAGAGAAAGAGAGAAAGAAAAAGAGAAAGAGAAGAAAGATAGAATATAACAGAATGGAGGCATAATCTTGTATACCCTCCAGGATAAACTCACCTAGTATCATGCCCCCCAACCTGACGCAGAATTGTGATACATAATTCCTCCTCTTTGACATTTTATCTTTCCCCATAATATTGACCGATTATTAAAAGTTGTTTCTGGCGACCAACGGCAGTTAATGCTAAGCAGATTCGTCTTTCCTGGAGGATTTGAAATCTCTTTCTGGTTAGCCTTGAGTTATTTATAAAAATAATAAAGGGTGGTATACAAATTAAATAAATAAACTGATTGGCTCAGGCTGCCTTACAGAAGGCGTGACAGCAGTTAAGTACAGGGTGAACTATCGGCTCTGTTGTAATTTCCTTTTTTTTTAAATCCTGCACTTCTCAGAAAACAAGCTGAACAGCTTATGGCAGCTTATTTTGGATGAGAAAAAACAGATCTTCACTTCCGAGAAGTTCCTGCAGTCTGCTTCAGAGGAAGGTAAGAAGGAATACCCTGTTTCTCCCCAAATAAGACCCAAACGAAAAATAAGCCCTAGCATGATTTTTCAGGATGCTCGTAATATAAGACCTACCCCAAAAATAAGCCCCAGTTAAGATCGTCAACCAGATGGATGCATTCAGTACCGTATTTCCCCCAAAACAAGACCTATACCAGCGGTTCTCAACCTGTGGGTCGTGAATCCTTTGGGAGTCGAACGACCCTTTCACAGGGGTCACCTAAGACCATCGGAAAACATATATTTCCGATGGTCTTAGGAACCGAGACACCGCTCCTCTATCCGTCTCCAGGCGGGTCCACCCACATGCAAATAGATTACTGCAAAAAAATAATAATCTGTACCATGGGAACTTCTGAGCATGCGCAGAAGCAGAATTTCCGGCACTGCACATGGCAGGGGAAGGATACTGTAAAATCTCCATTCCCTTCCCACTCCAGGGGTAGGTTACTGCAAAATCCCCATTTCCTTCCGATCAGCTGAGACTCGGGAGGCAGAGAATAGATGGGGGCATGGCCAGTCGGAGATGGTATTTACCGGTTCTCCAAACTACTCAAAATTTCCACTACCGGTTCTCCAGAACTGGTCAGAACCTGCTGAATCCCACTTCTGGTCTGTAAATATTTTCTCAGCCCTCTTTCCGCCAAAAACAAAACCAGTTTATTACCTCTGATAAATTTCACCTTTACCAACTCTGGAATTCGGCAAAACGGTTTTATTGGCACAACTGAACCTGTTAGGGACGCCAAAGGTCAGATGTGTTGCTCTTCCTTGGTTAGTTCTTTTCCTTATTAAACCACTGGAGATCTGCAGTCCTTGAAAAGGAGGGATCTATCATTAGATCCCAACTGCGCCAAATTAGTCTGTAGAACAGAAGTAGGGTACTTTTTAATCCACATTTTGGAGAGTGATTCTTATAAAGTCTGGCCATTCACTTGTGCTGCGTATTCTACATCAGTGCTTCTTAACTTCGGCAACTTTGGGACGTGTGGACTTCAATTCCCAGAATTCCCCGGTCCCAGCCCGGGGATTGGGGACCCCTGATATAGAAGGCATCCACAGATAGCCTTCAATTTAGGACCAGTCACTTAGCAAGCGTTCAAAGTGGACGGATGCGACTGATTTCCATATACTGAAGGTCTGTTTTCCCCTCCCTGCAGTGATGTGTACAGTTCTGCAACTGACCGAACGCCTTCTCTTAGACCACGAAAGTCGGCTACCTGGAGCTAAAATCCAGTAAGTGTACCTTAGTGTGCTTTTGTTGTTTATACCTCACACAGGTTGGGTATATCTAAGAGCTGTGGTGGCGCAGTGGTTAGAATGTAGTACTGCAGGCTACTTCTGCCGGCAGTTCAGCAGTTCGATTCTCACCGGCTCGAGGTTGACTTCGGAAGGATGGAAGGCTGAGTCAACCCCACCAGGATTAAACTCAGGCTGTGGGCAGAGTTTGCCTGCCATCCTGCGCTTTAACCACTGAGCCATCAGGGCTCTTTAATTTAATTTAATTTAATTTAATTAAAAGTTCTTATAGGCCGCCCAATCCTGTAGGACTCAGGGCGGCGTACAGCATGAATAAGAACAGTACAGTAAATAAAAAACAATTTAAAATCATAACATAAAATTGTTTTCAAAAACAACAAAAACCATTCATCCAGGGGAAATCCGATCTTCTTCACCCCGCCTGCCGGAAGAGCCATGTCTTTATGGCTTTGTGGAAGGCCAGAAGAATGGGGATAGTTCGGATCTCTGGTGGGAGTTGATTCCAGAGAGAGGGGCTCCCACAGAGAAGGCTCTCCTCCGTGGTCCCACCAACCGGCATTGTTTGGCTGATGGGTCCTGGAGGAGACCAACTCTGTGGGACCTAACTGGTCGAAGGGAGGTGTGTGGTAGGATGCGTTCTTTTCTGTTGTCACTTACTGTCATTCACTTCCTGTTTCTCCCCTCATATTTTGATCTGGCTGTCTTCTCGCTTCCAGGCAGTATTACAAAGCCTTGACTGCTGTCCTCCTCAGCCGGTCCTGGAGTGTCCGGAGGCTTGCTCAGCAGACTGTGAGAAAACTGTTATCTTTGCCAAGAGGATTCAAGTTAGCCTGTGGGCTCTTAGAAGAGCTGAAAGCGGTTCTCGTTTCACACAAGGTAAAAATCCCTGGCTTCGTAGCTAACTTCAGAGCCTGCTTAGTGACGACAAACCTTTTGCACTTGTAGCCAAGAAAACTGCACAGGGGTGTGTGCTCACCTCACTTTTTAACTTGTGACCCGATAGATAGGGGTTTTTTTTTACACTTTTTTCCCCGCTGTATGAAACGCTCTCCAAAATCTTTGGACCCCAAATTGCAGTCAGGTGCTTCGTTGTTAGGTGCTCCCTCCTGAGGCCTTGGTAACCGAATCTGGAGAGTTGTCGGAACAGGGCAAAACCTACATCCCTCCGCGCATCCTCCAGGAAGCCTTGTGCGTCATCGCCTGTGGGCCAGGGATGGAAGGAGAACCGGAGGAGAAAGAAAAACTGGTCTTGGAAATGCTGCTCGTGAGCAGTCATCCTTCTTTGGGTGAGCAAAAGGGGAGAGGTCGTGCCTGGATGTGCAAAAGAAGGGCATTGGGGTGGTCTTTGGGGAAGCTCCTGGCCTCGGATTCTCCCTTTTTAGTGGCTGGACAACCTGGCCTTTGGCCTGCCCTCCTGATCAAAATGAAGCTGGACCCTATTGACTTCATCACCAAACATCTGGAAAAAATATTTGACCGCATCGTCGTCACTCAGAGCCCAATGAATCAGGTGACTGAATTTGCCCAGGGGGAATGGGGTGGAATGTAATGAGGAAGTGGATCCCCAGGAGGGCGGGCGGTGGATTCCAGAGGAAAAAGAGGCAACTCAGCCCAGATATCGGGTGTGAAAGAAAGTGAGCGAAGACAGCTCCTCCTTAACAGTTCCCAGAGTATATTGTAAATGCAGAGAGTAGAACCTTCAGTCTGGCAAGATTCTGTCTGCAGCAGTGAAACAATAAAGGAACTCAGTTTGGAAGAATCACTATGCGTCATTCTTGGTTTGGGGCCTGACACACGGTGTCTGAGGAATCCTGGGAGTTGAAGTCCACACATGGTGGCTGAAGAATTCCATTCCATTCCAGGAAGAGGCAACTTAGCTCAGATATTACGTGTGAGAGAAAGAGGGCGAAGACCGCTCCTCCTTAAGAGTTCCCAGAGTATATTGTAGATGCAGAGAGTAGAGCCTTCAGTCTGGCAAGATTCTGTCTACAGGAGTGAAACAATAAAGAACTCAGCTTGGAAGAATAGCTCCACATCATTCTTGGCTTGCAACAATGATCACACTTCTGTGCCTGGAACACCAGACTTGGTGTGATGACAGTTGCGGCCTCTCTCCTGCAATTAGTAAATCCAGAACAAATGTCGCAGAGCATCGATACTGGATGTTGCGAGTTTAATTCTTCGTGAGAGGAGACCCATGACCCAACATTCTTCTCTCTTTTCCCTCTTGTAGTCCTCTCTG
Organism: Diadophis punctatus similis; assembly: GCA_023053685.1. Lineage (NCBI taxonomy): Eukaryota > Metazoa > Chordata > Lepidosauria > Squamata > Dipsadidae > Diadophis > Diadophis punctatus. The sequence goes on along the minus strand of JALIGW010000030.1, from coordinate 3,585,545 downwards.
AATGCAGTTGGCTTGCTCTCGGTCCTTCTACCTGCCAAAGTCCTCCCCCAGCTGATCAGCACCATTTCCGCCTCCCTGGAAAATCCGGCCCTGTGTCTCGTGACCCAAGAAGAATTCGCGATCATGAAGATGCCGGAAGGAGAACTCTATGACAAGTCTATCTTGCACAGGTCAGTAGGAACCCTTGGCTGGTTTATAAATGTGGCAGGAAATGTTGGAATCGCAATCAGGTGTGAAAGAAAGAGAGCGAAGACAGCTCCTCCTTAAGAGCTCCCAGAGTATATTGTAGATGGAGGGAGTAGAGCCTTCAGTCTGGCAAGATTCTGTCTCTAGGAGTGAAACTATAAAGGAACTCAGCTTGGAAGAATCCATATGCGTCACCCGGGGGGGGGGCGGTGAAAAGAATTTGAGCTCCTTTCAGGGAAAGAAGCAACAGGTCAGACCTCCCCCCCCCCACTTTAGAATTCCTAAATCCTTTACATAGCTCAAGGCTTTCCAAACTTGGCAAACTTAAGACTTGTAAATTTCTCTTGTTGTTATTTTTATTTTATTATGTAAAAGTGTATGCACTAATATTCCCCCTTTCTCTTATATTCTATCTCTTATTCTAACTTTTAATCATGTCGCCCTTTTATTAAACATCTTTTAATAAAAGACTTGTAAATTTCCCTTGTTATTATTTTTATTTTATTATGTAAAAGTGCATACACTAATATTCCCCCTTTCTCTTATATTCTCTCTTATTCTAACTTTTAATCATGTCGCCCTTTTATTAAACATCTTTTAATAAAAGACTTGTAAATTTCTCTTGTTATTATTTTTATTTTATTATGTAAAAGTGTATGCACTAATATTCCCCCTTTCTCTTATATCCTATCTCTTATTCTAACTTTTAATCATGTCGCCCTTTTATTAAACATCTTTTAATGAAAGACTTGTAAATTTCTCTTGTTATTATTTTTATTTTATTATGTAAAAGTGCATACACTAATATTCCCCCTTTCTCTTATATTCTCTCTTATTCTAACTTTTAATCATGTCGCCCTTTTATTAAACTTCATTTAAATAAAAGACTTGTACGTTTCAACTCCCCCAGCATGGTTTAGTTCCACCCCTGAGTTGGGGGTGGCACTACGGACATTCTTATGCCCTTGGCTGTGTGGTCGATCCATGCGTTTGAAAGGGCGACTTTGCCTCTCTTTTCAGTGCCCAGCAGGATAGCCTGAAAAAGGCCAACATGAAGCGAGAGAACAAAGCCTATTCTTTTAAGGAGCAGATCATCGAACTGGAACTCAAGGAGGTATGATCTGGTCAGCCGACAGGGAGAGAAGTGGCCGGTGTGTGTGTGTGTGTGTGAGAGAGAGACTGGTTTGGGATTGATCTGGATTCAAGCACATATGAAGAACGGTTACAGGAATTGGGTATTTCTAGTTTAATGAAAGGAAGGACTAGGGGTGACATGATAGCAGTGTTCCAATATCTAATTTAATTTAATTATTTATTGTATTTCTATGCCGCCCAACTCCCGAAGGACTCTGGGCGGCTTACAACAGGATATAGAAAATACATTTAGCAATAGCACTTAGACTTATATACCGCTTCATAGTGCTTTACAGCCCTCTCTAAGCGGTTTACAGAGTTCAGCATATTGCCCCTAACAATCTGGGTCCTCATTTTACCCACCTCAGAAGGATGGAAGGCTGAGTCAACCTTGAGCCTGCTGAGATTTGAACAGCTGAACTGCTGAACTAGCAGTCACTGAAGTAGTTGCAGTGCTGCTTTTAACCACTGCGCCACCTCGGCTCATTTAAAAACATCATAAAAGATTAAAAAACAGTTAAAAATCACATACATACTTCTCATTCAAGGCCGGACCTTGCAAATTGTGAGATCAACGGCCCCAAGCCTGCCGGAAAAGCCAGGTCTTCAAGGCCAATAGAGTGGGGGCAGTCCGGATCTCAGGGGGTAGTTGGTTCCAGAGAGCCGGGGCAGCCACAGAGAAGGCCCTTCCCCGCGGGCCCGCCAGCCGACACTGCTTAGCTGACGGGACCTGGAGGAGACCAACTCTGTGGGATCTTACCGGTCGCTGGGAACTATGAGGTAGAAGGCAGTCTCGAAGATAACCTGGTCTTGAGCCATATAGGGCTTTAAAGGTAATAACCAACACCTTGAATTGAGCCCGGAGACCAATTGAAAGCCAGTGCAACTCGCGGAGGATTGTTTAATGTGGGTGTACCTAGGTGCACCCACAACCACTCGCGCGGCTGCATTCTGGACCAATTGTAGTCTCCGAACACTCTTCAGGGGTAGCCCCATGCTAACCCCATCTAAGGGGTTACCACAAAGAAGAGGGGGTCAAGTTATTCTTCAAAGCACCTGAAGGCAGGACAAGAAGCAATGGGTGGAAACTAAACAAGGAGAGAAGCAACCTTAGAACTAAGGGGAACTTAGAACTGACAGGTAGAACAATTAATCAGTGGAACGACTTGCCTCCAGAAGTTGTGAGTGCTCCATCACTGGAGGCTTTTAAGAAGAGATTGAACCACCATTTGTCTGAAATGGTGTAGGGCTTCCTGCCCAAACGGGGTTGGACTGGACGACCTCCGAGGTCCCTTTTGAACTTTGATATTCTGTATTCTTGTCAACAAGATCTTGCCTCCCTGTTGACCAAATAAATGGCCATCCATTGCAGGAGATCAAGAAGAAGAAAGGAATCAAGGAAGAGATTCAGCTCACGAGTAAACAAAAGGAGATGATGAGTGCCCAGCTGGAGAAAGAATCTCAGATGAGGAAGCAATTGAAAGGGGTAATTCAGAGTCTTATTTTTGTTTTGCTTTTATGGAACACTTAAGAAAAGTGGGAAGGAGTGGAAAAAGGAGGGAAAAAAAGGGTAACTGCCAGAAATGCTCTGAGGAGAGATTGCAGTCTTGTTAGATGTTGTTTGTGGCCCGTCAGCAGCCTGTGCAGCCAGGGCCTTCGGAACCTCCAGCATCTCTTGGCAGTGTGGAGAAAGGAGGGGCTACTCCTTTCCTGAATGCAAGAGCACACAGGGCTGCCAAGAGGCTGGAAGGTTTACTCCGGAGAAGGTCTCCTCAGGAGTAAGGTTGGAGGCTAATTGGCCACTCCCCTAGTCTATTTAAGAACAGTGGAGGCAGCTGGCAAAATGCAGGAAACAACTACTTGTAATCCTTGTGTATCGGATTCAGCAAACGTCTCTTTGGCCCTGGTTTTCCTGTGTTATCTGTTTGGCTAATTGCTTCTGGGAGTCTTGCCAAGCCACAGTAAGAGTACTGATATTGGACAAGACTTTGGCATCAAGAATTGAGTTATTATACTTTGGACTTTTGTCAGGCTGTTAATGACTTTGAATTAACAGCTTTGGTTCCTTAAAGACTGATTGAAAACGTATCTTTGTTTGAAGTAACTAAAAAGAAAGCTTACTAGTAGTCTTTATGTAATTAAAATAAGGTTTGCACGGACTTGGTGTGTGCTGCGTTCCAGCTTCTCAGTCTTCCAGATCATAGTTGTCTCAAATGTGATGCTTTTTTTTCAAACCGCACAACTGGACTCTGTGCTGTTGTTCCCTTGCAGCTGGACACTGAATTGGAATCCACCCTGGGCCTTTTTGATGCCGTTCTCAAGAGGAACCCTCCCAGCCTCTCCCAGTACATCCCTGCCCTTGTCGGCTGCTTCCTCCCTTTGCTCAAATCCCCCCTGGCAGCTCCGAGGATTAAAGCCCCCTTCCTTTCTCTGGCGTCCTGCGTGATGCCCGATCACTTAAAGACCTTTGGTGAGTCTAGTTTTTCAAACTCTCTGTTCGGCTCAATCAATCAGGAAGCAAGGCCGTTCGAACGGCCAGAGTTTTATCGCAAGCTAAGGCTTTCTACACCAGGGGTCCCAAACCCCAGGGCCCCGTGGGCCACTACTGGGTCGCGGCCTGTTTGAAACCGGGTCTCCGCTCGCCAGTGGAGCTGTGCGCATGCGTGTGTGTCTGCCACTCATACACCCTCCCCCTTAATCTGGAAAGGTTGGGGACCACTGCGTTAGTAGTTCAGATTCTTGTAGAATTACTTGTAGTTGTAGTTTACTTTATTGTCATTGCACCTCGCACAATGAAATTAAATGCCATCTTCAGTGTACATTATAACTATAAAAATAAAACACAAACACACATCCTTCACATTCTATGCAATTGAATTGAAAACCCTCTGATATTGCATTAATATTGCACTATACAGTAGAATTCAATATAGTTACTACTCTGGGATAGAAGCTGTTTTTCAGCCTATTTGTCCTTGTTTTTATTGTCCTGTACCGTCTGCCAGATGGTAATAGTTAAAAAAAAAAAAGGTGCCCAGGATGTGATGGATCTTTAAGAATGTTTTGAACTTTCTTAAGGCAGCGGGAGCTATAAAGCTCTTCCAAAGAGGGGAGAGGGCAACCAATGATCCCCTGGGCAATGATGTTAACCCTCTGGAGTGCTGTCCTATCTGCCACTGTGCAATTGGCAAACCATACACAGGTGCAGTAAGTTAAAATACTCTCTATGGTGCAGCGGTAGAAGGCCACCAGCAGTTTTTCGTTCAGTTATTGTTTCCTGAGAAGTCTCAGATAGTATAATCTCTGCTGGGCCCTTTTGACCAGTGCTGCAATGTGCGATGCAAACCTTGGGGCACCAGGGACCGGTTCAGTGGAGAGAAATTTTGCCGCGGACCGGAAGGGGCCTGGTTTTGTGTGCTGCCTGCATCCCACGGATGGAGCTTCGCTTCTTTGCACGGACTGGTTTCTGGACTGCTGCCAGTCCACAAACTAGGGGTTGGGTACCTCTGGAGTAGAAGACCTCCAAAGTCCCTTCCAGCTCTGTTATTCTGCAGTCTGCACATGGCATTCTGTGGTGAGATTCCTCCACGGTTTCAACATGTCCTTCCTGTCATGTGCCCGTCAGAGTCTGACTCTGGCGGAAGATGAGCTGGAACAAGAACTGACAGTGAGTGAGAGGACAGCTCCGTTGGCCTTGGAGGAAACTGGGGAAGGGCAGAGTCAGGCCAGGCCAGGCTGTTCGGAATTAGCAAGGCCTGCAGGCAGGGAGGAACAGAGCTCAGCCGAGCAGCATGAACCACCCCCTTCTGATGCAAGGGCTTGGAGAGTGCAGAGGAGGCAGGATCAGCTCTGACAGAGGAGGCCACTCATGAGGAGAGTGTCCCGCCCAGCTTCACCAGGCACACCTGGGGAATGAGACTTAAGGAGACGCTGTGGGGAGGGGCATTTGCCGGAAACAAACGCCGAGTTCCTGGAGTGTTGTGTGCCGACGTTTGAACTTGCCAAGAATCCTTGCATTCCTGTGTGGCATTCTGGACTGATTATCTGTATCTTTTGCTACCTGAATTCCTTGCTTTGTTCTTGTTTTGCTAAATAAATTTGGGATTTATTGCCGTGCAGCCTTGGTGCAGATAGCGCTGGGCTGGATTAATTGCGACCAGAGGCTGTTTGAGGTTTGTTTGGGGGAGATTTGGAGCACTAAAAGGGCCGGTTTGGCAGCTGTCTGTGTTATCTCTGTGCCGTGCCCTGGGTCATGACACTTCCTTTCGTCTTTCAGGGACCGTAGCGAGTCACGTGACTTTGCGAATGATGAAACCCGAATGCGATTTGGATGAATCCTGGTGCCAGGAAGACTTGCCCACAGCTGTGAACCGAGTGATTGGTTTGCTGCACACGCACACTGTGCCAACCCGGATAACCAAGGGAGAGGAGGGTGAGGCCTTTGATTACCATTCTTCTGCAGGAAGTCCTCGTCTTAACCACCTTTCGTTTAGCAACTGTTCAGCGACAACGGCGCTGAACAAAGTGACTTATGACCGTCATTCACACATCCGTTGCAGCATCCCCATGGTTACACGATCAAACTTCAGACGCTTGGCAACTGACTCTTATTTATGACGGTTGCGGGGTCCCTGGGATCACGGGATCCTCTTTTTGTGACCTTTTGACCAGCAAACTCCATGGGGAAGTCGGATTCACTCAACAGCCGTGTGACTAATTTAAGAACCGCAGGGATTCACTTAACAATTTGGGGCGAGAAAGGTCGAAATTAACCACAGAAAGTCATAACCCGCGGAGTGAAGCGGTGGCCTAGAGGTGGAGCTCTCGCCTCACAATGAGGGAGGAGGCTGTGAGCTGGATCCTAGGTAGAGGCAGATATTTCTCTCTCTCGGCACAATGAGAATTTGTCTGCTGAACAAAACTCCGCATCGGCAACAGGGAAGGGCATCCGGCCAGTAAAGACTCATCTCCATTCAGTTGCCCTGACTCCACATTCTTCCTTCTTTGTTTTCTCGCTCTTCTGCTGCCTAGGTCCCGTGCCATTATCGGCCCCGGCCTTTTCCTTAGTCTTTCCTCTTCTGAAGATGGTGCTACTGGAGACGCCCAATGACAGCGAAGAGAAGGAGGAGCTCCTGGTGAAGGCCTTGCAGATCATCACCGTCCATGCTCAACTGCGGTCCTCTACTAATGACGAGAACTGGCTGGTGGACGAGGTGAAACTCCTTTGATTCTTTTCCAAGTGATTGACCGTCAAGAGACGTAAAATTGGGCACGGTTGTGTGACTTTCTTAATCACCGTCAACTACTTTTGGCCTTAATTCTGGGCTTAGTGACGGTTGTTTGTAAGTTGAGGACCTCCGTTAACTCTGATTTCTTTTTCTTTTTCTTCCTTCTTTCTCACATTTTTCTTCCTTCTTTCTCACATTTTTCTTCCTCCTTTCTCACATTTTTCTCATTTCTTTCTCACGTTTTTCTCATTTCTTTCTCGCGTTTTTCTTCCTCCTTTCTCACATTTTTCTCATTTCTTTCTCACATTTTTCTCATTTCTTTCTCACATTTTTCTTCCTCCTTTCTCACATTTTTCTAATTTTTCACATTTTTCTCATTTCTTTCTCAAGTTTTTCTTCCTCTCTCACATTTTTCTTCCTGCTTTCTCATATTTTTCTTCCTGCTTTCTCACATTTTTCTCATTTCTTTCACGTTTTTCTTCCTTCTTTCTCACATTTTTCTTCCTTCTTTCTCACATTTTTCTGCATCCTTTCTCACATTTTTCTTCCTCCTTTCTCACATTTTTCTCATTTCTTACATTTTTCTTTTTCACATTTTTCTTCCTCCTTTCTCACATTTTTCTTCCTTTCTTCTCACATTTTTCTTCCTCCTTTCTCACATTTTTCTGCATCCTTTCTCACATTTTTCTTCCTTCTTTCTCACATTTTTCTTCCTTCTTTCTCACATTTTTCTGCATCCTTTCTCACATTTTTCTTCCTCCTTTCTCACATTTTTCTCATTTCTCACGTTTTTCTTTTTCACATTTTTCTTCCTCCTTTCTCACATTTTTCTTCCTTTCTTCTCACATTTTTCTTCCTCCTTTCTCACATTTTTCTCATTTCTTTCTCGCATTTTTCTTCCTTCTTTCTCACATTTTCCTAAACTATTCTGGAGAACTTGAAAGTCCCACACCATACATGGCGTTTGTGTTGATCTCCGGAAATATTTTATTACATAGCTTTCAAAGTGGGATTCTTCCCCCCCTCCCTTGAATCAACTTAGCTAAAGGTTTCTATTTAAGAGTCCTCAACCTACAACTATTTGTTTAGTGTCCATTCAAAGTTACGACTGTACTGGGGGAAAATGACAATTTTTTTCACACTTATGACGGCTGCAGCATCCCCATGGTCATGTGATCAAAATTCGGATGCTTGGCAACTGATTCATATTTATGACGGTTGCGGTGTCCTGGGGTGGGGGGAATCACGTGATCCCCTTTTGCGACACACTGACAAGCAAAAAAGACAAGGGGGATTCACTTAACGACCGTGCAACTAACTTGACAAGCTGCCGCGATTCACTTCGCAACGGCGGCAAACAAGGTTGTAAAATGGGGTGAAGCTCGTGTCACAAGGGTTCTTGTTTAGCGGCGGAAATGTTGGGCTCGATTGTGGTCATAAGCCGGAGGACTAGTTACCTTTGCAGTTCAATAGCAACCAAATTCTCTCTCTGTTTTATGCGGCCAACATCCAGAATGGTCCTGAGTTACTTCCTCGTACGGACATGCTGTTGCTCTTGACTAAAGTTATCGGGACAGGATCACCCCGTGTACAGGTCAGTGGGTCACCCCATTGATCAGAGAAGTGGGGTGGGTGGGAAGATGCAAATCCTCAAAAAGAGTCCTATCCATGGATGAAAATAGAATTAGAAAAATACTAGAATGTGCAGAGATGGATAGATTGACATTAAAAATAAAAGACAAGGAAGAATCAGAATATTTTTTAACATGGGGTTTGTTTCACCAGTGGTTAGATAAAAGAGGTAGACATTAGAATATAAAAGATTTTGTATAAGTAAATGATGAAAGATTACTATTACATATAAGTAATTATTATTATCTCTTCAATAAACATGAAACTCAGTCAACTGAACATTTAAAAACGTATCACAAATATCATTGACTGGCGCTGATGGTTTATATGGATTGCTGCCAGCGTCCTAGATATCAACCAAGTATCTTCTTAAAATGTACGATGTTCCGAGTAGTGCAGGTTTTTTTTGCAGTTCCGCTGGTGTTATTGCACGAAGCTGCAATTTCTTGATGTATTTTGCAAAATTCTTGGACATGGTACCAAGTGCCCCGATGACAATAGGTATCGCTGTCACATGTTTCATCCATAATCGCGTAGTTTCGATGGCCAGGTCATTAGTATTAGTATTAGTATCAGTACTATCTGTAGTGTAGTATTAGTAGTATTACTATTTGTGTTTTGGATAAGCGATTGACTCAGACAATACACTGTTCATTAAGCACTTACGTATATTAAAGAATGTATAAATAATTTTTTTTAAAAAAAAGTCCTGCTTTAATCCGTCGATGCCCTTGGATAGTCCTCACCTGATTAAAGCTCTTATTCTGGGCCAGGTTTTGGGTTCGGTGGCGCTGACAGCCCTGTGCACCAGTAGCAGCGGCGAAGACTGCTGCGCTTATGCGGAACAAGAGGAGATAAACGTCCTACTTCAGGCTCTGCAGTCACCTTGCATGAACGTTCGAGATGCAGCTCTCCGGGTCAGTGGGAATCTTCTAGAGTTGAGGGGAGGTTCGGGGACAGGATCTGAACGTTTTGTCTGCCGCTCAAATAGAAATGTAGTTTTGTTACGCTGAGGGTAGCATTTGGCTTTTGAACCATTGGACTGAGACGGGGAGGGTGTCTCCCCCACTAACAACAATCCTGTGAGGTCATAGAGCGGGACTGGCCCAAAGTCACCCGGTCTGGCTTTTGTCTGCCAAAGGCAGGACTAGAACTCCCCATCTCCATCTGGCGATTGGCCTGAAATCGTAGGTCGAGGACGTAACTGTGTGTGTGTGGGGGGGAAATACAGAATTCAATTCAGAAGAATTCTGAATTTATTCTATGCCTGCTGCAGGGTTTGATGGAACTCCAGATGGTCTTGCCCACGCCGGACAGCGATGAGAAGAACGGGATGAACCTTTTGCGCCGGCTCTGGGTGGTGAAGTTTGACAGGGAAGAAGAAATCCGCCTGTTGGCAGAGAGGTAGGCATGGCTGTCCTTTGAAAGAGGAAACCGTAACCTCATAATCCTAGATGTTCCCCGTCTTCCAGACCAAAAAAAGAAGCCCTCTCAGGCTAAAAAATCTCTGGAGGTTTTTGGCTGTCTCATCCCCAAGATCGTCGTACTGGAAACGAGGTCAGGAAACAATCCAGATTTCTCTGCAGAGAGAAGTGGGATTTTGCAGCCTCAAATGTTTTATTCCAATCATCCAATCAATCAATCAATCAATCAATCAATCAATCAATCAATCAATCAATCAATCAATCAATCAATCAGAATAGAGATAGAAGGGACCTTGGAGGTCTTCCAGTCCCCTGCTAAAGCAGGAGACCCTATACCAGTGATGGCTAACCTTTGCCCAAAGCATGCATGCGCGCAACCACAAAATGCAATGCGAGCGCCCCCCCATGCATGTGCTCTGCGCATGCGCCCTGCCCCCCCGCCCATTTTTGGCTTCTAGGTAGGTGTAGGAGGCCTTCCAGGCCCAAAATGGGGCGCGGGGGAGCATGGGCCGCCCGTGCCCCGTTTGGGCTTCCAGGAGGCCTTCTAGGCTGAAAACGGGGCGCGGGGGGCGCGCACACACGCACGAACCCCTAAAACGCAATGCAAGCGCCCCCCCCACATGCTCCCCACCCCCCTGCACGCATGTGCGCTCGTCCCCCGCATGTGCCCCACACATGCGTGGCAGAGACCCGAAGACCAGCTGGCCGGCGGGAGGCGTGTGCACATGCGCGGTGGAGCTGGGCTGGTGTGACGGCTGGCATGCCCGCAGAGAGGGCTCTGCGTGCCACCTGTGGCACACGTGCCATAGGTTCACCATCACGGCCCTATACCATTTCAGACAGGTGGCTGTCCAGTCCCTTCTTAAAAGCCTCCAGTGATGGAGTACCCACAAGCTCGGGTGGCAAGCCGTTCCATTGGTTGGATTGCTCTCACTGTCAGAAAATTTCTCTTCATTTCTAACTTGCTTCTCTCCTCGATTAGTTTCCCTCCATCGTTTCTTGTCCTGCCTTCTGGTGCTTTGGAAAATAAGTTGACCCCCCTCTGTCCCAAAGGCGCTTTTTCAAGAGGCAACTGGACTTCCTGGTCCAGTTACCAGTTACCAGAAAGTCCAGTTGCCTTTTTCAAGAGGCAACTGGACTTTCTGGTAACTTTGGGACAACCATGACCTGGACGACTGAGAATCTCCGTAGAAAGTGGACCCCCTCTTCTTTGTGGCAGCCCCTCAAATCCTGGAATTCTGCTATCATGTCCCCCTTAGTCTTCCTTTTCTCTAGACTAGTCAAACTCAATTCCTGCAACCGTTCTTCATACGTTTTTAGTCTCCAGGCCTTTGATCATCCTAGTTGCTCTCCTCTGCCCTTTTTCCAAAGTCTCAACATCTTTTTTTTTTGTAATGTGGCGACCAAAACTGGATGCAGAATTCCAGGTGTGGCCTTGCTAAGGTTTTATAAAGCAGTACTTAGCAATAGCAATAGCAATAGCAATAGCAATAGCACTTAGACTTATATACCGCTTCATAGTGCTTTACAGCCCTCTCTAAGCGGCTTACAGAGTTCAGCATATTGCCCCCAACAATCTGGGTCCTCGTTTTACCAACCTCGGAAGGATGGAAGGCTGAGTCAACCTTGAGCCGGTGAGATTTGAACTGCTGAACTGCAGTGCTGCATTTAACCACTGCGCCACCTCGGCTCTTCATTTACTTTATAAATGCATGTCTTATTTCTCTGACTTTGCATCTCTGATCTGCGGTGGGCATTACAGGGAGGAAGGGCAGAGTCTTTTCACCCGAGAGATCTTTCTGGAAGATGACCATATTCCAATCTTCTTCTTTTTTTTGTAATTTTTTGTAATTTTTCTTCATTAAACATCTGAATATTTTGATACAGATCTACACCCGTTTTTACAACATTGTTATATCTCAATTATGCACATTAAATCATAAATTTACAGTCTCTTCTGTCTTCGTTTTCTTCTCACGTTGTCACACAGTCTTTCCTCTTTTTTTTTAGTCCAGTTGTACCATCTAGTCCATGTTTTGTAGTATTCTGAGTTGCATTGTCCTTTGAGTTGAATAGTCAGCATGTCCATTTCAGCACATCTATATATTTTGTCCATTAGTGTATTTTCTGGTGGGGTTTGATTGTCTTTCCAATATTGTGCATATGTTATTCTTGCCGCAGTTGTAATGTGTAGTATTAAATATTGTATGTTTTTTGGATGTTGTTTCTCCATTATCCCCAGCAGGAAAAATTCTGGGGTGAATTCCATTGTTCTCTCTGTAATTTCTTGTAACCAAGCATGCACCTTTTCCCAATAGCCCTTTGCTTTGGGACACAATGCTCCAATCTTCCTGTCTCCTAGGCTGTGGGTATCGATGGGTTTGGAGTTGCAGCTGGACATCTGCTCCATCCTCATCAAGGATGTCATCCACCATGAGCAGGCGGTGCGCCAGGCTGGCGCGGAAGCCCTTTCCAAGGGGGTTGAGCAATATCGAAGCCAGACGAAGGACGTCATGGCCAAACTGATGGAGATTTATCAAGAGAAGCTCTATGTAAGCCCTGGTGGATGGAAGCATGAGCCTTGGTTGATCACGAGTCCATATCTTACCCATAGAATATCTGTAGCTCTCCGAATTGATCCTTGGTGCTCTCTGAGCTTGGCGGTTTCCTTGCAGACGTTTCATTACCCAACTATGTAACGTCATCAACGCTAGGAGGGAGAGGGGCTTGCTGGAATTTGTGTAAGATCCACCTCTTTGGCAACCTTCAGTCTCGAGAGACTATGGTATCGTGCTCTGGAAAGAGTTTCTAGAAAGTGTTCCTAGAACAGCATCTAGTTAGCCAACTAGCTAACATCATCAGTGCCAGAAGGGAATGGGGTTTGCAGACGGGAGGGAGGGAGTGGGGAAGGGAAAGGGGAAGGAAGGAAGGGAGGACAATGACTGTAGGGTCCTTGGTGCTCTCTGAGCTTGATGGTTTTCTGGCAGATATTTCATTACCCAACTAGCTAACATCATGAGTGCTAAAAGGGAATGGGGTTTGCAGACAGGAGGGAGGAGGAGGAAGGGGAGGAGGAGGAAGAACACAATGATTGGGAGCTCCTTGGTCCTCTCTGAGCTTTGTGATTTTCTTTTGGACATTTCATCATCCAACTAGCTAACGTCATCAGTGCTAGAAGGGAGTGGGGTACATTCTCTGTTTATATGCAAGGCTTACCCTGTCAGTGTTGGTGGGAATATTCTTGATAGTTCCTAACGGTAAACAAGAGCCTAATCAAGGAGTTGCTTAAGAAGACTCCCACTAAAGAAATGCAGCATCTGAAAGCATTTACTGACTCCATGGTTGTGGGACAAGGGTCGTCATCCAGTGCTTTTCATTCTTCCCCAGAGACCCCCACCAGTTTTGGATGCCTTGGGACGGGTGATCTTGGAGTCTCCACCTGACCAGTGGGAAGCCAGGTAGGTCTACTTATCCTTCTGATCCTTTCTCAGAAAATGAAGAACTTCGGAGGGTTTTTTTTTCAAGGCAAGGCAGTAGAAACTAAGGATAAGTGTCTCCAGAGGTTTTAATTCAACTCTTGCAATTTTTTACCACGGGCCTGCTAGTTGGCCTTTGAGGGAGAATAAAATTCTGTATTGCCACTACGTTGGCAAAAATAGCAATAGCACTTAGATTTATGTACCGCTTCACAGTGCTTTCCAGCCCTCTCTAAGCAGTTTACAGAGTCAGCCTCTTGCCCCCAACAATCTGGATCCTCATTTTACTGACCACGGAAGGATGGAAGGCTGAGTCAACCTTGAGCCGGACAGGATCGAACTCCTGGCAGTGAGCAGAGTTAGCCTGCAATGCTGCATTTTGATGATGATGATGATGATGATGATGATGATGATGATGATGATGATGATGATGATGATGATACACACACACACACACACACACACACACACACACACTCATACATACTGTATATACTGTATATATATGTGTGTATATATATATATACTGTGTGTGTGTGTGTGTGTGTGTGTGTATACTGTATATATACTGTATATATACTGTATATATACTGTATATATATATATATATATATATATACTGTATGTGTGTGTGTGTATGTGTGTGTGTATATATATATATATATATATATATATATATATATACACTGTATATATATACTGTATGTGTACATACATACATACATACATACATACATACATACATACATACAGAGAGAGAGAGAGAGAGAGAGAGAGAGAGAGAGAGAGAGAGAGACTGGCTAGACTAGACTAGACTGAGAGACAGACAGAGAGAGAAATAGTGAGAGACAGATAGATATAGAGATGAGACATAGATGCAATAGCACTTAGACTTATATGCCACTTCACAGTGCTTTACAGCCCTCTCTAAGCGGTTTACAGAGTCAGCATATTCCCCCCCAACAATCTGGGTCCTCATTTTACCAACATGGAAGGATGGAAGGCTGAGTCAACCCTGAGCCGGTCAGGATCGAACAGCTGTCAGTGGGGCAGAGTCAGCCTGCAATCCTGCCTTCTAACCACTGCGCCACCACATCTCTTGTCAATAACCCTTCATGATGATCACTAAAGATGAAATCCTCTCTTCAGGTGCGGCATCGCTTTGGCCTTGAATAAGCTTTCTCAGCACCTGGAAAGCTCCCAGGTGAAGCCTCTTTTCCAGTTCTTTGTCCCCGATGCCCTGAACGATCGTCACCCCGAAGTTCGAAAGTGCATGCTGGACGCTGCCCTCTCAGCCCTTAATACTCATGGAAAGGTAGGTTGGCATGCGTCCAAAATCCTAGGCCTGTTGAGCTCAGAACTGTTTGACGGTACAGGTATGTTCCCATCAGGGAACCATTAACATTGGAGTGAAATTTGGGTATAGCCGACAAAAGCCAGGAGAGCCCATGGCTTAGAGCAGTGGTTCTCAACCTTCCTAATGCCGCGACCCTTTAATACAGTTCCTCATGTTGTGGTGACCCCCAACCATAAAATAATAAAATTATTAGGAAACTCAGGGGTGGGTTCTAACTTACCTCGCTGCCGGTTCGCTTCCTCCTGCGCTGCGTGGCCATGCCTCGTGGGCGCGTGGGCGCTTTGCGCACGCATGCACAGTGCTGAATTTTTTTAAAAAAATTGCAAAAAAGAAGAAGCCGGAAACAAGATGGCGACGCATGCGCAGTGCCAGAAATTCGGCTTCTGCGCATGCTCAGAAGTTCCCATGGTACAGGGTTTTTTTTTTTGCAGTAGTCTATTTGCATGTGGGTGGACCCGCCTGGAGACGGATAGAGGAGCGGTGTCTCGGTTCCTAAGACCATCGGAAATGTGTTTTCCGATGGTCTTAGGTGACCCCTGTGAAAGAGTCGTTTGACCCCCAAAGGGGTCACGACCCACAGGTTGAGAACCTCTGGCTTAGAGGTTAATCCATCTACCTAATATGCAAGCAGCCCAGGTTTGAATCCCAGAAAGGGTATGGCTAGCTGATGAGAGCTACTGTATTTTTCAGAGTATAAGACACACTTTTTCTCCTCCTAAAAAAGGGTGGAAATGCTGGTGCGTCTTATACACCGAATACAGCCATTTTTGGCATCCCGAAACCCCACCCCACGCATCCCATTTTCGCCAAAACCAGGCCCATTTTTCACAAAAACGGGGCGTGCAGAGGGCTTGGGAGGCCTGTAGAGTAATCCTGGGTGTTGGGGAGGGCAAACCCCCCCTTTTTTTTGTTTACCTCCCCAAAATCTTGGTGCGTCTTATGCTCTGGTGCGGTAAATAGCTTGAAATAGTCTCCTACTAGTCTCCTTTGTCACGATGTGAATATATTGCCAGTTGAGCCTCTGTGTTATATTTCTTAGTTTTCTATTATATTTCTAGATCTACTGTATTTTCTAATCAAGCAGACATGTGACATGTATTACTGCGCATGTGTGCATTCCAGGAGTTTGTCTCCTCCTTCCTTCCTTCCTTCCTTCTGCAAGCCTCGCCCGAGGCAGATGTGAATTCTTGACTGGAACAATGTAGCTTATTAAGGTTTATGTTTTGTTACTTTTATACTGAAATAAATATTTTGTTAATTAGAATTAAATCTCGGTTTTATTTTCTAAGTAAGAATGACTTCAAGGGAACAAGATCTACATCGCCTCGATAGGAGTAAATTCCTATCCCTTCACCCTTTGTTAAAATTAATTTAACATTTAAGTAAAATGTTTGGGAGCCTTCTCAGAGAAGCAGCCAAAGTCTGGACAATTGGATCTTTTTCCCGATTAAATCCAATTTTGGGGTCCTTGGTGGTCTCTGAGCTTGGTGTTCTTGCTGATGCACTGATGATGTTACCTAGTTTGGTAATGAATGTCCTGGGAGTCCAAAGTTACCTTTTTCAGCTATCCCCCGTTTTCCATGGTCTCCCACTTCCTCTGGCTCCTGTTTTTTCAGGAGAGCGTCAACTCCCTGCTTCCCGTCTTTGAGGAGTTCCTTAAGAATGCCCCCAACGATGCCAGCTACGACGCCGTCCGACAGAGCGTGGTCATTCTCATGGGGTCCCTGGCCAAACATTTGGACAAAAGCGATCCGAAAGTGAAACCCATCGTGGCCAAGCTGATCGCAGCGCTCTCTACGCCATCCCAACAGGTGAGCCCTCCGTGGCTTGGAAATGTTTGCTGAGAGATGGGAGCATCCTGACTTTAGAACCACCATGAAAGGGAGCCACCTGGCTTAGGAACTGACAAATGTTTCCTCCCTTTCTATCAACTTCCTTCCTTCCTTCCTTCCTTCCTCCCTCCCTCCCTCCCTCCCTCCCTCCCTCCCTCCCTCCCTCCCTCCCTGTTGGAGAAATATTACATTGTAAAAGCAGCATTCACCTAAACATGATTACATCTGAATTAGATTTAAAGAAATAAATAAATTTCACTTGAAAAAATAACCCAAAAAGAAGAAAATTCTCTCCCTTCCCCATACCCTTACCCGTCCTTTCCCTTTATCCTTCCTTCCTTCCTTCCTTCCTTCCTTCCTTCCTTCCTTCCTTCCTTCCTTCCTTCCTTCCTTCCTCCCATTCATCCTATTTTCTCCTTCCTTCCTTCCTTCCTTCCTTCCTTCCTTCCTTCCTTCCCTCCCTCCCTCTGTCCCTCCTTCCTCCCTTCCCTCTCTCATCCTATTTTTCCTTCCCTCCCTCCCTCCCTCCCTCCTTCCTTCCTTCCCTTCCCTCCCTCCCTCCTTTCCTTCCCTCCCCTCCCCTCCCCTCCCCTCCCCTCCCCTCCCCTTCCCTTCCCATACCCTTGCCCGTCCTTTCCCTTTCTCCTTCCTTCCTTCCTTCCTTCCTTCCTTCCTTCCTTCCTTCCTTCCTTCCTTCCTTCCTTCCTTCCTTCCTTCCTCCTCCCATTCCTCCTATTTTCTCCTTCCTCCCTCTCTCCCTCCCTCCCTCCCTCCCTCCCTCCCTCCCTTCCTTCCTTCCTTCCTTCCTTCCTTCCTTCCTTCCTTCCTTCCTTCCTTCCTTCCTTCCTTCCTTCCTTTTCCCTTCCCTTCCCTTCCCTTCCCTCAGACCATCTGCTGTCCGAAAGCATTGGCTTTGAATTGTGCTTAAAGCCTGAATGGTTGTGGTTGTCCGCACAGGCCCTACATTCTGGTGCTTTTTCAACCTTGGCAGCCATTGCTGTCTGCCCATATGTTCCACCCTCCCCTTCTTTACTGTTTTATGTTGTATCGATGCTCCTTGTCCTCTTGTTCAGGCCAAGTCAAGACGGCTTAGCGGTAGAGAAGACCTTAGGGTAAAAACGTGGCTTGCTTTTGATGAGGTCGCATTTCCTCTAAACGATGGAGTGTATATTTTTGGGGGGGAGGACTGGGGCGCCTGGAATTCCTGAAACCATGACGGAATTCCTTTTTACGACCCCAGATCAGTGGTGGGTTCCTACCAGTGCGGTCCACTCTATAGTACCGGTAGAGGCCCGCTGGTGACGTCACAGTACCGGTGCGGTCGGTTGCCGGTGCCTGGGCGCCGCCATTTAAAAAAAAATTAAAAATATTTTTTTTAAAAAAATTCTTCTGCGCATGCCCAGAAGCCGAGCTTCCTGCACTGCGCATGCGCTGCCTTCCTACCCCACAGTGAGTCCAAGCAGGGGAGGATGGCTGAGGGAGCGCGTGAGACGCTGAAAGAACGGGCGGCAGGAGCTATCTCCATTCCCCTCCCTTCAGCAGTCCGAGAAGCCACGAATGCGCGGTGATGATCCTAGGCATTTTCGCACGTTCGAGGCTTCTCGAGCTGCTGAGGGGAGGGGGAACGGGCGGCAGGACCTATCTCAGTTCCCCTCCCTTCAGCAGTCCGAGAAGCCACGCCTACCCGGTCACATGGCTGGCAAGCCACACCCACAAAATAAGCCACGCCCATGGAGTGGTAGTAAAAAAAAATAGGAACCCGCCCCTGCCCCAGATCTGTGGTTCTTTCTCTCTTGGAACAGAAGCCCTTCCCCCTCCTCTTTTTAAAGCAACTCCCCCCCCCCCCAAAAGTGGATAGTCTCTCGAAGGAAAGAACGCCCATCTAGAACAATCTGCTCGGGGGCTTTTGCAGGTCCAGGAGTCCGTAGCCAGCTGCTTACCGCCTCTCGTGCCGGCCATCAAAGAGGACGCTGGCAGCATGATCCAGAAGCTGCTGCAACTCTTGCTGGAATCCGATAAATACGCAGAGCGGAAAGGAGCTGCTTACGGGCTGGCCGGCCTAGTGAAAGGGCTGGGCATCCTTTCCCTGAAGCAGCAGGAAATGATGGCCAAGCTGACCGATGCAATCCAGGACAAGAAGAATTTCCGGCGGCGGGAAGGTGAGTCGAAGAAACCTCCATCCTTCCTCTCTCAACCTCTTGAGGACTTTCGACCTTTCAGATTAAGGGCCCTAAATTGCTCCGTTCTGGTAAAACGTAGAATCTCCTACGGCTCGAAGAGACCTCGGAGGTCTTCTAGTCTAACCCCCTGCTATTTCCCTGCAAATTCATATGCCACTTTTCCGATCCACAAGCTCAGCATCTTAGCCACTGAGCCACCGCGTCCCCTCGATCTATACTAGTCTCCCTTTATTTCTTTGTCGGTAAATATTTAGGCAGCTGTTTCTATTCTCTTCCCAGGGGCTTTGTTCGCCTTTGAAATGCTCTGCACCATGTTGGGGAAACTCTTTGAGCCCTACGTGGTTCACGTCCTGCCCCACTTACTGCTCTGTTTCGGAGACGGCAATCAGTACGTTCGGGAGGTAAGTCATCCTTGGTTGGCAGTCCCAGAGAAGTAGGGAGCTCAGTGTCACAGTGTGACTCTTGTCAGTTGTATGTCTATGCAGGGTGATGCACCCCTATCTAATATTATGGTACATTCCAATACAAGCAGAACACTTATATTATGAGCCGAGGTGGCGCAGCGGTTAGAGGCAGTACTGCAGGCCACTTTAGCTGACTGTGATCCGCAGATCAGCGGTTCAAATCTCACCGGCTCAAGGTTGACTCAGCCTTCCATCCTTCCGAGGTAGGTAAAATGAGGACCCAGATTGTTGGGGGCAATATAAATATACATTGCTTACTGGTGTAAACCGCTTAGAGAGTGCTTGCACTGTGAGGCGGTATATAAATGTCACTAATAAATAAATAAATAATAAACACGTGATATGATCTTGTACGCATGTCCACATTCCTTATCCACCATTAATCACTTTTGACTTGGCTCTTGACCTGAACGGTCGCGTTTTCTTAGCATAGATGTAATTATTCAGGGTTTATTGTTTTTGTACCGAAATAAATATTTTCTATTAGACTTTTAATCTCGGCTTTATTTCTAACTGTCTGAATTCCAAGTAAAAGATCCAAATCGCCTCTATGAGATTTATTCTCATCTCTCAACACTCGGGTTCTGCAGAACCTTGGCCGGTTCTGCTCAGATTCTGGTTGGCTTCAGAGGTTCTGGTAGGTCATCGGGTGCTTTGATGGAGGAGTGGTGCGGTGGCCCAGAGGTGGAGCTCTCGCTTCACAATCAGGAGGCTGTGAGTTCGATCCTAGGCAGAGGCAGATATTTCTCTCTCTCTAGGCACATTGAGAATATATCTGCTGAAAAAAACTCCGCATTGGCGACAGGAAGGGCATCTGGCCATTCAAACACTCTGCTAGCTCCATTCAGTTGCCCAGACTCCACTCCGCAAGGGATTATGGGGTTGTTAAAAGAAGACGATGGGTGCTTTGATGGAGTTGGGAGTTCACAGTGTTGAGTAACTCCAGCCATTGTGGTTCATAAGCCATGTCTGAATCCAGCCGGCGGGGGCTTGTTCTGCGGGTAAACCATGTTGAGTAAATCCAGTCATTGCGGTTCATAAACCATGTGGGAAACCATGTGGCTAGTTCTGCAGGTAAACCAAAGGCTGGCATGTTACTGGAATCCTATCATAGGTGGCATTCCCGTCAAAAGCCATTGCACAGGTCTCTTATGGACTAAACGCACTGTTGGCAATCGCACCATAGCAGTATATAAGTTGTGCTGTAACATGAAGTGTGAACCCCAAACAAGTGTAGTTTGTCCCAACAGACCACGTTTAAAATAACACCCGACTGGCTGTGATGTATAATTCCACATGATTTGAATAGGTTCTGCTTCGCGCTGGCCATTGAAGCTTGAAGTTGATTGAGGCAGAATTTGATTTGTGGGGTCCTTGGTGCTCTCTGAGCTTGGTTGTTTTCTTGCAGACGTTTCATTACCCAACTAGGTAACATAGTCAGGACTAGGAGGAGGAGGAGGGGGACTGTGGGGTCCTTGGTGCGCTCTGAGCTTGGTTGTTTTCTTGCAGACATTTCATTCCCAACTAGGTAACACCATCAGTGCTGGAAGGGAATGGAGCTTGCCTTTATTTCTGTACACCAGTGGCTTGCCCTATCAGTGTTTATTTATTTATTTATTATTCGCACTTGTATGCCGCCCACTCCACAGGGACTCTGGGTGGCTCACAACAATAAGTGTTAGTGGGAATGCTCTTGGTGTTTCCTTGATTAGACTGTTGTTTCCTCTTAGTTTACTGTTAGCTTTTGATTCCCCCACCGCCATCTTTTTTTGCACAAGGCTGCAGATGATTGTGCCAAAGCTGTGATGAGCAACTTAAGCGCCCACGGAGTCAAGCTGGTGTTGCCTTCTTTGTTAGCCGCTCTTGAGGAAGATTCGTGGAGAACAAAAGCCGGTAAGAATTTGTGCCTGACCCTTTTAAAAAAAATAATAAAAAAAAAATTTCTGGGCGGAGACGCGCTACTAACATCTCAGGCTTAGGAAAAAACGCGACTTTTCAAGCAAGCAAAAAAGCAGTTTAGAAACCTCTCTCTATCAGGCTTTTTTCTGAAAGCAACTAATACCTGTTAAAACCCTTGACCTATCACCATTTTTCTTACCATGTCTTTGAAACCAGAACTCAGAAAGACATGGAATATTTGCTTCCAGCCCTGATTACCATAGAGGACGGGCGTTAAACTCAAGGTCTGATTAAATTTCCAACATTTGGCGGACATGTTTTTAAACATCTTTTGCCAGTCTCGCCAGTGGTTAAATGCCACCTACAAAACATTTTAGACAAATTTTCCTTATATGCAGTTGCCATTGTCAATTTATCATTTCTATCCCAAAGTTTTTGCCCTTTGTCTAATTCAGAGGTGTCAAACTCGGATTTCACTGAGGGCCACATTTGGGTTGTGTTTGACCTTGGAGGGCCGGGGGGTTGGCGTGGCCATGATGGGGGTGGTTGTGGCCGTGGCAGACGTGGCACAGGACTCGTGTTGGGGGCACCTGTGGTGGCCAAGTGCTAAGGCAGGACTTCCCTGAGACCCTCCCTCACTCTCATTATAATCTTCCTTCCTTCCTTCCTTCCTTCCTTCCTTCCTTCCTTCCTTCCTTCCTTCCTTCCTTCCTTCCTTCCTTCCTTTTCCTTCCTTCCTTCCTTCTTTCTTTCCTTTTTTCCTTCCTTCCTTCCTTCCTTCCTTCCTTCCTTCCTTCCTTCCATCCTTCCTTCCTTTTCCTTCCTTCCTTCCTTTTCCTTCCTTCCTTCCTTTTTTCCTTCCTTCCTTCCATCCATCCTTCCTTCTCTTCTCTTCTCTTCTCTTCTCTTCTCTTCTCTTCTCTTCTCTTCTCTTCTCTTCTCTTCTCTTCTCTTTCATTCCCTCTTCATTCTCCTTTCTTCTTTCTTCCCCCTTTCCTTATTTTTCCTTCCTTGCTCTCTTCCCATCTTCCCTTCTTTTTCTTTGTCTTTCCTCTTTCCCCTTTCTCCTTTCCTCTCCCTTCTTGCATGCTCAAATGCAAAAGGGGAAACATTTCTCCCTTTATTTTATTTTGCTTTTTTTAGTTCATTTTGATAGCCCTCTACCAGCGAAAACGGGGTGCAGGGAGGCTGCACGCAGCTCTCCCCCACCCCCGCACCCCATTTTCACTGGCAGAGGCCCCATGGTTCGGATAATAGAGCCGAGGTGGTGCAGTGGTTAGAGTGCAGCATTCCAGGCTACTTCAGCTGACTGCTAGTTCAGCAGTTCAGCTGTTCAAATCTCACCGGCTCAAGGTTGACTCAGCCTTCCATCCTTCTGAGTTGGGTAAAATGAGGACCAACAATCGGGGGCAATATGCTGAATTCTGTAAACCACTTAGAGAGGGCTGTAAAGCACTATGAAGCGGTATATAAGTCTAAGTGCTATTGCTACCTTTACTGTTTCCAGGCCGGCCTCATGGGCCAGATCTAAGCACCCCACGGACCGGATCTGGTCCCTGGGCCTTGAGTTTGACACCCCTGGTCTAATTCTAGAGTATATCCAAAGTTTCTTTGCCCATGCTATCATTGTTGGGTCATTTTCCGTTCTCATGCACTCCCCAGGGTCGGTAGAGTTGTTGGGAGCCATGGCTTACTGTGCTCCCAAGCAGTTGTCTTCCTGCTTGCCAAACATCGTGCCAAAGCTGACGGAGGTGCTGACGGATTCTCACGTGAAGGTCCAGAAAGCCGGCCAACAGGCGTTACGACAGATCGGCTCGGTGATCAGGAACCCTGAGATTTTGGGTAAGACACTTTTTTGGGGGGTTGCCTGTGTCAGCATGGATGGTTGATTTTTCTCCCCTTGACTGAGAGATGGGAGTTCCACAATGTTCTTGTTCCTTGTGCCAAATTCCTGATAAAACATTCCGTTTCAGGTAGTCCACAAAGTTACGACCACAACGAGGAGCGGAATTTCTGTGGCTAAGCAAAAGGATGGTTGTTAAGTGAGCTTTGTCCCGTTTAACAGCCTTTCTTGACATGATTGTTAAGTGAGGCACCACAGTCGTCGAGTTAGTAATATGGCTAAGTGAATCTATTGATTCCCATTGATTTGGGTTGTCAGGAGGTCGCAAAAAGTGGTCACATGACCCCGGGACGCTGCAACTGTCATAAATATGAGCCAATGGTCAAGCCTCTGGATGTTGATTACTGTATTTTTCGGAGTATAAGACGCACCTTTTCCCCCCCTAAAATGGGCTGAAATTTGGGTGCGTCTTATACTCCGAATGTAGCTTTTTCGAAGCTTTTTCCCCCAGCCCTAATGAGGTGCTAACGGTCTTCCCGGCTTGCAGGATTTTTTCCTTCCTACTCCCTCCGAAGAAGTTTTTTCCCAGCCCTAAGTCTTTGCAGGCTTGTTTTCATTGCTACTCCCTCCGAAAAAGGTTTTTTTAAGTCCTAACCAGGGGATAAAATAATGTGCTGAAGCTGACCAGACTAAGGGCACTAGCCAGATGAATACCTGGTAGGCAGATTTCCCCCCCCCCCCCTATTTTCCTCCCCAAAAACTAAGGTGCGTTTTATACTCCGGTGCGTCTTATACTCCAAAAATATGGTACATGATCATGAGGATGCTGCAAATAGGATAGGATAGGATAGGATAGGATAAGGGATAGGGATAATGGATAAGGGATAAGGGATAGGATAGAATTTAGAATAGACTTTAGAATAGAATTTAGAATAGAGTTTAGAATAGAATTTAGAATAGAATTTAAAATAGAATTTAGAATAGAATAGGACCGGACAGAACAGAGCAGAGCAGAATAGAATAGAATAAGGAGGAAGGAGGATAGGATAGAATTAATTTGGAATTAATAGAATAGGTCAGGACAGGACAGGACAGAAGGAGGAGGAAAGAAGGAAGGAGAATAGAATAGAATATGGCATTTGACACGGGTTCAACTAAGGCTTGTAAGCTATCCAGTCGGAATCTAGGGAGAATCCTTCCCTTGTCTTAGTAAAAAAAAAGCCCTCATTGGCGAAAGTCATGATGGGCGGAGGAGTTTGTGCGGCTGTGGGTCCCTCCGCTGAACGACACGTGGAAGATTGCTGATGGGCACGTAGAAGGAGTGAATAGTCTATAAAGAGTATAAATTAATGGATGTAATGAAGGAAAAATAGGATGGCGTCTCTGCTTGTCGAGGAGCGTAATAAAAGAGCGTAATAACCATGTTTCTAATACAACAAGTGGACTAGATTCATTTAACAACGGAGGCAAGAAAGGTGGTACAACGGGAGCCAAACTCACTTAAGCGACATCTCACTTAGCAACATAAGTGTTGGGCTCAATTGTGGTCATAACTCGAGGAACTACCTGTATCTCACTTGCGAGCTTCATAATGGGCTTTAAGCTTAGCTGGTCTTCTCACAATTGTGCGTCTTTGATTTCTTCCTTCTCCCCCCTCCCCACCCCAACAAACAGCCATCGCACCCGTGTTGCTGGACGCCTTGACCGACCCATCCAGAAAGACCCAGAAGTGCCTGCAAACTCTGCTGGACACCAAATTTGTCCACTTCATCGATGCCCCTTCTTTGGCTCTCATCATGCCGATTGTCCAGCGGGCTTTTCAGGACCGCTCGACAGACACCCGGAAAATGGCCGCCCAGATCATCGGGAATATGTACTCCTTGACGGACCAGAAGGTAGACTGGGGAGCAGGAAGTCAAGATTCCCGTCTGCTTCCAAATACGAATTTAAGACCATTCACCAATTCACTTCTTGCCTTCTCTCTTTCTCTCTCTCTCTGTTTCTTTCTCTCTCTCCCTCCCTCCCTCTCTCCCCCTCCCTCTTCTCCCTCTCTTCTCCGTCTCTCTTTCCCTCCCTCCCTCCCTCCCTCTCTCTCTCTCTCTCTCCCTCCCTCTCTATCTTTCCCTCCCTCCCTCCTCTCTTTCCCTCCCTCCCTCCCTCTCTTTCCCTCCCTCCCTCTCTCTCTCTCATCTCTCTCCCTCCCTCTCTCTCTCCCTCCCTCTCTTCTCCCTCTCTCTTTCCCTCCCTCCCTCCCTCTCTCTCTCTCCCTCTCTCTCCCTCCCTCTCTATCTTTCCCTCCCTCCCTCCTCTCTTTCCCTCCCTCCCTCCCTCTCTTTCCCTCCCTCCCTCTCTCTCTCTCATCTCTCTCCCTCCCTCTCTCTCTCCCTCCCTCTCTTCTCCCTCTCTCTTTCCCTCCCTCCCTCCCTCTCTCTCTCTCCCTCTCTCTCCCTCCCTCACTCTCCCTCTCTCTCTCAGGATCTGGCTCCTTACCTGCCTAGTGTCACACCTGGACTGAAAACATCTCTTCTGGACCCCGTGCCTGAGGTCAGTTTGCCTTCCGCTTCTTTATAGACCACAGCTCCCCGTTGCCACCTTTGCGGACTGGCGGGAGGGCATGATTTGCACAAGCAGCCGGCAAGCATGTGTGCGTGCACCTCCATTTGCACGAGTGGCGTGGACAAGCACCTGCCACTCACACGAATGGAGCATGTATGTGCATACTTCCTCACTGCTCGCACCAGTGAGAATGCTCGTGCACACTCTCCGGCTGTTACAACGGCCCGGTTGCAAACCCATCACAGCCGCGGAGGAGGCCGCGGCCCACAGGTCGGGGACCCCTGTTGTAGACGGTCTGTTCCTCCTCTTTCTCCGGTGGCCGTAGCTTTTCTCTTGACCCTCAGGTGCGGACGGTCTCTGCAAAGGCGCTGGGCGCCATGGTAAAGGGCATGGGCGAATCTTGCTTTGAAGACCTGCTGCCGTGGCTGATGGAAACCTTGACATACGAGCAGAGTTCGGTCGATCGGTCAGGGGCTGCGCAAGGTAAGAGGGAACAGGTGGGGGGATTCCACAGGTGGGAGGGGGGGCTCAGCACATAGTTTCGTACGCAAACCCTACAGTTTCCTTATTTTGTTCACGAATATTGGGGTTCGAGGTTCTGCTTCTTTCATGAAATGCTTGCAAAAACAAAGGTAGGTCCAGGTAGGTCTCGACTTACGACAATAGCAATAGCACTTAGACTTATATACCGCTTCGTAGTGCTTTTACAGCCCTCTCTAAGCGGTTTACAGAGTTCAGCATATTGCCCCCAACAATCTGGGTCCTCATTTTACCCACCTTGGAAGGATGGAAGGCTGAGTCAACCTTGAGCCTGATGAGATTTGAACAGCTGAACTGCTGAACTAGCAAATCAGCTGAAGTAGGTTGCAGTGCTGCACTCTAACCACTGCACCACAGTTCAATTGGTGACTATTCCTCTCCTCTCTCCCCTCCCCTCTCCTCCTCTCCTTGAGTTTAACACCCATGCTCCATGGTAATCCGGGCTGGAAGCAAATATTCCATGTCTTTCTGAGGAGAGCTGCCAAGGTTGGAGACCCCTGGTTTAGAGTGTAGCTACAGAGAAATAGCAATAGCACTTAGACTTATATACCGCTTCATAGTGCTTTACAGCCCTCGCTAAGCGGTTTACAGAGTTCAGCCTATTGCCCCCAACAATCTGGGTCCTCATTTTACCGACCTCAGAAGGATGGAAGGCTGAGTCAACCTTGAGCCGGTGAGATTTGAACAGCTGAACTGCTGAACTAGCAGTAGCCTGCAGTGCTGCATTTAACCACTGCACCATCTTGGCAAAGATTGCAAAATTTAGTGCATGATGGCCCGCTTTACAACTGTCATGACTTAACCAAATTGTGGGCTCAATGACGGTCATAAGCCGAGGACTCTGTGTTAAAACCCAAGCGTTCTATTTGTTGATATGTTGGCTATAAAGGGTGCTTTTCCTGTTTTAGGCTTGGCTGAGGTTATGGCTGGCTTGGGAGTGGAGAAGCTGGAGAAACTTATGCCAGAAATCGTGGCTACCGCCAGCAAAGTGGACATTGCTCCCCACGTTCGCGACGGTTACATTATGATGTTCAATTACCTGCCCATTACCTTTGGGGAAAAGTTTACCCCTTACGTTGGGCCCATTATACCTTGCATCCTTAAGGTAAGACCCCGGAGCAGATTTAGAAATATGGGAGAAAAAGGATGGAGATCAGCTTGAGGTTGGGAATGACTAGAGATCGTTTTCCTGGAACCAGTTTGGTCTAGTGGTTAAGGCGCCAGGCTAGAAAGTCGGAGACCGTGAGTTCTAGTTCTGTCTTAGCCATGAAGGCAAGCTGTGTGACTTTGGGCCGATCACCAGGAGACAGGGAGTTCTAGTCACGCATTAGGCATGAAAGCCGGCTGGTGATTTTGCGCCAATCACCAGGAGACAGGGAGTTCTAGTCCAGCCTTAGCCATGAAAGCCGGCTGGTGATTTTGCGCCAGTCACCAGGAGACAGGGAGTTCTAGTCCAGCCTTAGCCATGAAAGCCAGCTGGGTGACTTTGGGCCAATCACAAGGAGCCAGTGAGTTCTAGTCCCACCTTAGCCATGAAAGCCAGCTGGGTGACTTTGGGCCAATCACCAGGAGACGGTGAGTTCTAGTCCAGCCTTAGACATGAAAGCCAGCAGGGTGACTTTGGGCCAATCACCAGGAGACGGTGAGTTCTAGTCCCACATTAGGCATGAAAGTCGGCAGGGTGACTCTGCCCCCCTCTCTCCCCCTCTCTCTCTTCCCAAAAAAGAGAGGAGGAAAGTGTGTTGGATATGCTCATCTTATTTATAACAGGAATAAAGGGGTGGGACACAACTAAATAATTAAATAGAAACAATTGAGTCCATTTTATGTCGAAAGCCTTGTTCCAATCCGGATTTCATCAATCACCTGCTCGTCTAGCTGCAGCCCTGGAGCAGAAAGAATTGTGTGGCTTACAGGGGGATTTTTGGTCCCTTTTCAGGCCCTGGCAGATGAGAATGAGTTTGTGCGGGACACGGCCCTCCGTGCAGGGCAGAGGATTATAAGCATGTATGCAGAAACTGCCATCGCGTTGCTCCTTCCTCAGCTGGAACAAGGCCTCTTCGACGACCTTTGGAGAATCAGGTATCACCCAGGCTTCCAAACCTGGCCCTGGGTTGTTCTTGGTTTTCTTTGAAGACATTTCGCTTCTCATCCAATGTAGGAATCATAGACACGAAGCCTCTGTTGTTCAGAGACCTGTTCTCTCTGGGTATGACACTCAGAGATCTCTTCTCTCTGGGTGTGTTCAGAGACCTCTCTTTGCTCGGGACTTGCGTTTATTTTTTATAGCAAATTTCTTTGTGCATACAAGTGCAAAAGATTAACTTTTACTAATTTAGTTACAATGGATAAATGGTTAATATATAACATATAGTATACAGACAAATCATATCAAGGTGTGATTGCTAACTAAACAGAAGAGTGTCTAATTAACTTTTTATCCTAGACCAACAGAAGAGTGTTTAATTACCTTAGATAAACAGAGAGCCGAGTAAATAGTCTTTTCATTAAGCTGAGTAAATAACCTTTACATTTAGCAGGATGTTTAGTCAATATTAACCAAAGACAGGCATTCCTCATTCTTTAGCAGTTATTGACAGTCTACAATCCAAGAAGCTTCTTTAATTCTGACTGGATGGTGGGGAATGGAAGGATTGATACTCCTTGCAGACAGCTGGTCATTTGCATCCTTATAGAGAGTCATTGAGGCCACTTGGAGTTTTTATCTGTGTCCTCAAGGTCACCAGAGTAGTGCAAATGGGTGCGGAGCCTTCTTGGCTGCAGGATGTTTTTCTGCCCTGGGTCCTTTCACAGGCGCAGGAATTCCTTCTGCAAGGAATATAAATCCTTCCATTCCACCCACCGTCCAACCAGAGGTGAAGAATCCCCTTGGATGAGAAGCGAAACATCTTCAAAAGAAAAAAAACAAGAAAGTCCAGTTGCCTCTCGAAAAAAGCACCTTTGAGACACTCATGGCCAAGGGTTGGCAACATCTGCAAACATTATTTTGCAGATTTATTTCTTAGAATTTCTGGCCAAAGATGCCATTGCTTAGCATGGATTCTCACGGCCGTGTTTTGACTGCGTGACTCCCATTTTCGAGCACGGCGACTTACAACCACACGAAAGGGTTACAAAAACCGGGTCCAGTCACATGATGACCCGACTTACGACTGCAACAACTCAACAATGGAAATTCCGCTTTCAGGGGCTGCCATCAATTGGGGACTGCCCATATGCGGCCTGAAAAAACACACACCATGATCTCCTTAACTCCGTGTAAACCCTGTTGCCCTGCTTTTTTCCTTCAATCTGTGTTTCTCTGTTTTTGGAACAGATACAGCTCAGTTCAGCTGCTCGGAGATCTCCTGTTCCATATTTCAGGAGTTACTGGGAAAATGACAACCGAGACGGCCTCCGAGGATGATAATTTTGGAACAGCCCAATCTACCAAAGTAAGTTAAAGTAAGGGGTCCCCAACCCGTGGGCTGTGGCCCACTCCTGGGTCGTGGCCTATTCACAACGTGAATGGTGGGTCGGCATGCACGTACGCGGCTCAATTCGCATAAGCGGCATGCTGGGGAGCACAAGTCAAGTGTTCTGACCCAGCTCCCCAAATACGGCAAATCCTCTGGAGTTAACTCAAAGATTCGTTTATTAGGAGTGCCAGAATCCCCGGCAAAAGGTTTCTCTCTCACCGCAGGCTAACAAGTCTGTCCAGCAGGGAGATGAATAGTTGTCTGCCACACCTATTCGTCTCTGCCCTCTCCCTGCCTTTTATCCACAGAGCTAGGGTGGGGCTTCACTAGCAGCAGTGGCTCTTCCGTCCCGAGATCCGGCCCATAGATTTCCACTGCTCTCCTCTCCTCTGCCTTCTGCGCAAGGACTTTTAGATTGCAGGATTGCCAAAATACTCATTTACTGCATTTCCTTTTTTAAAAAAACGTCTTTCCCTTCAGCTTTCCGAGCTCATCTAAATAAATCTGATAAAAATTAATGGAACTAAAAGAATTCTAACTCTCCGACCGGACGTCTTATCTAACTGGTCTTTTAGAAACAAAAGCTTGTTTGGTTTTGGTGGGATTAAAAAAAAGAAAAATTTGGCTTTTTACTTTCCTTTCTAATTTTGTTTTTTTTTAAGTGTTTTTTTTTTTTTAAAATTATTTCCAGGCTATCATTAACGCTCTCGGAGTCGAACGAAGGAACAGAGTACTGGCTGGGCTTTACATGGGCCGCTCCGATACCCAGCTGGCTGTTCGCCAGGCATCGCTGCACGTTTGGAAAATTGTGGTTTCCAACACTCCACGGACGCTACGTGAGATTTTGCCAACTCTTTTTGGCCTCCTCTTGGGATTTTTGGCCAGTACCTGCGCGGACAAGAGAACAGTTAAGTTTTTGGGCCGTCCGGTTTATTTCTGCCAGGTGTTCTGAAACACTCTTTCCTCTCCAAACTGCATTGTCTTGTCTTTGTTACTTTCGGGCCGCCCGAAATCTCTTCGCCTAAGACCCTGTACAGGTAGTCCTCGACTTACGACTGTCATAGATATTAGTCAGTGGCCAAGCATCCCGGTTTGGATCACCCACAGGGACGTGGCAACGGCCTTAAGTGTGGAAAACAGCCCTACGTCCCCTTTCTTCGATGCCATTGTAACTTCGGACGGTCACTAAGACGAGGACTCCCTGTAGGCGCTCAAGGGCTGATTTGAGGCACTGGTCTCTGCCGGTTTTGCCTACAAAAGCCGCGATCGTGAATAATTTCCTTTTTGGGGGGATAAACGGGCGAGACGGAGAATTGGGAGACAATTCGCGATTTTGATGAGCGTGGCAAGTCACCAGTCAAAGATTGGGTTTTGTTGAGAGTATCGTGGGGGTGGGTGGGGAACTCCATTCGCTCACCTGTATCTTTTGTTTTGGGGGGGCGGGCAGATTGCGGCACGGACCCTGGGGGATCTTGTCCGAAAGCTGGGGGAGAAGATTCTTCCGGAGATCATCCCCATTTTGGAAGAGGGTCTAAGATCTGAAAAAAGTGACAAGAGGCAGGGGGTCTGCATTGGCCTGAGCGAAATCATGAAGTCCACCAGCCGGGATGCAGTAAGTGAATTTTTCTGCTAATGCTCCTAGGGGTTGTTAAAAGATTGGGGTACATAACTTTCCTTCTTGCCTGCCTGCCTGCCTGCCTGCCTTATAATCTTTCTCTTTATCTCTTTCAATTTTTCTCCGTTCTGTCTTTCTCTTAATCCTTCCTTCCTTCCTTCCTTCCTTCCTTCCTTCCTTCCTTCCTTCCTTCCTTCCTTCCTTCCTTCCTTCCTTCCTTCCTTCCTTCCTCCTCTCATTCCTCCTATTTTCTCCTTCCTTCCTTCGCTCCCTCCCTCTTTCCTCCCTTCCCTCTCTCATTCATCCTATTTTCCTTCCCTCCCTCCTTCCTACCTTCCTTCCTTCCTTCCTTCCTTCCTTCCTTCCTTCCTTCCTTCCTTCCTTCCTTCCTTCCTTCCTTCCTTCCTTCCTTCCTTCCCACCACCTCCCATTCATCCTTTTCTCCTTCCTTCCTTCCTTCCTTCCTTCCTTCCTTCCTTCCTTCCTTCCTTCCTTCCTTCCTCCCTCCCTCCCCTCCCCTCCCCTCCCCTTCCCTTCCTCCTTCCCTCCCTCCCTCCCTCCCTCCCTCCCTCCTTCCTTCCTTCCTTCCTTCCCTCCCTCCCTCCCTCCTTCCCTCCCTTCCCCCCTTCCTTATTCCTTACAGGAAAAATGTGTTTGGTCCTCATCGTTTCTGGTCCTCATCACGCCAGTTCAAAGTGAATCCCTGTAATTTATTGTGGGAAGACGTTCTCCTGAATCCTCTGTTCATTTTAAGTGAAGGAGTTTAAGCCCACCTCTGCCCCGCCCCTTTTATTCCCGCGAGCTCTTCTATGGCAGCTGCTCTGAAGCCATTTCCTGCTTCTCGTTTCAGGTGCTGTGCTTTTCCGAATCTCTCGTTCCCACCGTCAGGAAGGCCCTGTGCGACCCTCTGGAAGAGGTGCGAGAAGCGGCCGCCAAAACCTTTGAACAGCTGCACTCGACCATTGGATTCCAGGCCCTGGAAGACATCCTCCCTTTCCTGCTAAAGCAGCTGGTAGGAATGGTGGCGTCTTGCCGCGTCCCACGGTCTCTCTCTGAACGTTCTGGGTTG
This sequence comes from Diadophis punctatus similis, assembly GCA_023053685.1. Lineage (NCBI taxonomy): Eukaryota > Metazoa > Chordata > Lepidosauria > Squamata > Dipsadidae > Diadophis > Diadophis punctatus. The sequence continues at coordinate 3,553,631 of JALIGW010000030.1, read as the reverse complement.
AATGGAAACATGGCCCAATTAACCTCTGCCTGTTGGACGATGGGCTTGAAGGGGTGTCTGTTAGACAAGATGTTAGACCCAGCTGCTGTGGCCTAGAGGTGGAGCTCTTGCCTCACAATCAGGAGGTTGTGAGTTCAATCCTAGGTAGAGGCAGATGTAGGGTCTCCTGCTTGGGCAGGGGGTTGGACTAGATGACCTGCAAGGTCCCTTCCAACTCTGTTCATCTGTTAAAGATGTTGGCCATTGATTGGGTTAAAGAACCTGCTGTCTTTCAGGGTCCAACTCTTCTCTTCCAGCTGGTGGGATTGTATTGGGACCCCAGCAATATCTGGCGAGCTTGGGATTTCATGGAATAGAGTTGGGGGTCTTCTCGTCCAACCCCTTGCTCAAGCAATGCACCCTATCCCATTTCTCAACAAATTGGCTTTCCAATTTTTCTTCTTCTTGAAAACGTGCAGTGAGGGAGCACCCACAACTTCATTCCACTGATTAATTGTTCTCGCTGTCAGGAAATTTCTCCTTAGTTCTAGGTTGGATCTCTACTTTTGAGTTTCCATCCGTTACTCCTTGTCCTGCCCTCAGGTGCTTTGAAGAGTAATTAACTCCCTCTATTCCTGCTCTTATCTTCCTCTAGGAATGTGAAGAAACATCAGAGTTCGCCCTGGATGGTCTAAAGCAGGTTATGGCTGTGAAGAGTCGAGTTGTGTTGCCTTACCTGGTGCCAAAGGTACATTTGCATCTCTTCTTTTGGTTCGGAAAGATGCTCACTTCCTGTTCTGCTTCTTCCATGTCTAAATCTAAGATAGGTAGGTAGGTAGGTAGGTAGGTAGGTGGGTGGGTGGGTGGGTGGATGGATGGATGGATGGATGGATGGATGGATGGATGGATGGATGGATGGATGGATAGATAGATGGATAGATAGATAGATAGATAGATAGATAGATAGATAGATAGATAGATAGATAGATAGATAGATAGATAGATAGATAGATAGATAGATAGATAGATAGATAGATACCGGTAATAGATAGATAGATAGATAGATAGATAATAGATAGATGATGGATGAATGGATGGATGGATGGATACATAGATGATAGTAGATAGATGGTAGTAGATTGTTTGATTGTTAGATGATGAGAGATATTGATAGATTTTATGATGATAGATAGATAGATAGATAGATAGATAGATGATAGATAGATAGATGATAGATAGATAGATAGATAGATGATAGATAGATAGATAGATTGATTGATTGATAGATGATAGATAGATGATAGATAGATAGATAGATAGATAGATAGATAGATAGATAGATAGATAGATAGATAGATAGATAGATAGATAGATAGATGCTAGGGCCCACAGAGTTGGCCTCCTCCAGGTCCCGTCGGCCAAGCAATGCCGGCTGGCGGGCCCTAGGGGGAGAGCCTTCTCTGTGGCCGGCCCCGTGCTCTGGAACCAACTTCCCCCGGAGACCCGAACTATCCCCACTCTGCTGGCCTTCCGAAAAGCCGTTAAGACATGGCTTTTCCTGCAGGCAGGGGGTAGAGCTTAATCCACTCGAGCTCACCCCCAAGTATGTTTGGTTGCTGAATGGTTGTTGGATGATTTTATACTGTGTTTTTAATTTTTATATTTGTTTTTAAGTAATATTTATAATTTGGTTATTCTTGTATTTTTCTCTGTTGTACGCTGCCCTGAGTCCTTCGGGAGTTGGGCGGCATATAAGAAAACCAAAATAAATAGATAGATAGATAGATAGATAGATAGATAGATAGATAGATAGATAGATAGATAGATAGATAGATAGATAGATAGATAGATAAAAAAGAAACGGACATACTGGTTTTCTTCCTTTAATATTAAATATAAATCTCTTTTCTCGTTTCCGTTAGCTGATTTCCCCTCCCGTCAACACCAGAGTTCTGGCTTTCCTGTCCTCGGTTGCTGGCGATGCCCTCACCCGGCACTTGGGTGTCATTCTGCCCGCCATGATGTCCGCCCTCAAGGAGAAGCTTGGCACAAGCGATGAACAGCAGGCAAGTTTGTTTCGGCATGAACTTGATTTCAGTCTGCTCATATAAGAGCCAAAAGTACAGGTGGTCCCCGGCTTACGACCCCAACAGAGCCCAAAATTTATGTTGCTAAGTAAAACATTCGTTAAACAAGCTTGGCCCCATTTTACGGCCTTCCTTGCCATGGTTGTTAAGTGAACCACCGCAGCTCTTAATTCAGTAACACGGTCGCGAAGTGAATCCGGCTTTCCCCATGGACTTTGCTTGTCCGAAGGTCACAAAAGGGGATCGCGTGCCCCCGGAACTCAGTGACCGTCATAAGTATGAGTCATTTGCCAAGGGTCTGAATTTTGATCACGTGACCACAGGGAGGCTGCAACGGTCGTAAGAGTGAAAAACAGTCCCGTCTCTTTTTGGTAGCACCGTTGTAACTCGGAACGTTCACTAAATGAAATGTAAGTCGAGGACTAAATGAGAAAAGTGGCGGAAAAGTTTCCGACACAACCACCAATGGTTGGAAACCCCTTTTATCACAGGAGATGCTGAACTGCCAGGCTGTTATTCTGTCGGTAGAGGACGAGGCCGGGCAGCGAATCATCATTGAGGATCTCTTGGACACAACTCGCAGCCCCGAAGTCGGTAGGCGTCAAGCCGCGGCCGTCATCCTCAACATCTACTGTTCCAAGACCAAGGCTGACTACACAGCCCATCTGCGCAACCTGGTCTCGGGCCTGATCCGCCTCTTTAATGACACCAATGCCGTGGTCCTGAACGAGAGCTGGGATGCCCTCAACGCCATCAGCAAGGTAAGAATTGGAAGCGGTCTTGGGAGAAGAAAGGAGAAGCCAAGCTTTGGGGCATGGACAATATTGGAACGGATAGAAGAGAATCTTGGTAGCTCGGGGTTGAGCTGTGGGGTCCTTGGTGCTCTCTGAGCCTGGTTGCTTTCTTGCAGGCGTCTCATTACCACATTGGGTAACATCATCAGTACTAGAGGGGAGTGGGGTTTGCAAAGAGGACCAAGCACTCTGGAGTCCTTGGTGCTCTCTGAGCTTGGTTGCTTTCTTCTCATTACCACATTGGGTAACATCATCCGATGTACTAAAGGGGAGTGGGGTTTGCAAAGAGGACCAAGCACTCTGGAGTCCTTGGTGCTCTCTGAGCCTGGTTGCTTTCTTGTAGACGTCGCATTACCACATTGGGTAACATCATCAGTTCTAGAGGGGAGTGGGGTTTGCAGGGAGGAGGAAGAGGGAGAGCACTGTGGAGTCCTTGGTGTTAGGGGTGACATGATAGCAGTGTTCCAATATTTGAGGGGCTGATTCAGAGAAGAGGGGGTCAAGCAATTCTCCGAAGCACCTGAAGGCAGGACAAGATACAACAGATGGAAACTAACCAAGGAGAGAAGCAACTTAGAACTAAGGAGAAATTTCCCGACAGTGAGAACAACTGATCAGTGGAACAATTTGCTTCGAGAAATTGTAGGTGCTCCATCACTGGAGGTTTTTAAGAAGAGATTGGGCAACCCTTTGTCTGAAATAGTCTAGGGTCTCCTGCCTGAGCAAGGGGCTGGACTGGAAGACCTCCAAGCCTCCTCCCAGCTTTTGTCATTGATGGATGCTTCCTCGTGTGATGGGATTCTGGTTCCTTTCCTAGAAATTAGATGCCGGCAGCCAGCTGGCCCTCATAGATGACCTCCACAGGGATATCCGTATCGTTGGCAACGATGCCGCCGGAGATCACGTGCCTGGATTCTGCATTCCCAAGAAGGTAACAGCAGGGGGCAGACAAGGCTCCGAGCATCATGATTTATTATTGTGAGGACGGTCACCCTGTTGGATGACTGTAGCATGAACACTTTTGGGCTATCACCTGAAGGGACCCTTTCTTCCCACAACATACTTGTCCCAAACTTGTCCTAAAGATGCTTTCCTTTTTTTTCCTTTTTTTCTTTTTTTTTCTTTTTTTTTTCTCGGGAAAAAAAAGATGCTTTCCTTTTTTTTTCTTTTTTTCTTTTTTTTTTCTTTTTTTTTTCTTGGGAAAAAAAAGATGCTTTCCTAAAGATGTGTTGTTTCTCTGTGTCATATAATCTATGTGGGTGTATGCATATTTAATTTAATTTAATTTATTTATTGGTCATGTTGATGTAGTGTATATTGGCTGACCCTTTGAGAGCTGTATGTAACGGAATTTCATTTTAATGTATGCCAATTTGTGTACATTTAAAGTGACAAAGTTGTTATTCTGCCCCCGTGATGGCGAACCTATGGCACGCGTACCAGATTCCGGTGCGCCGGCCAGCTGGTTTTCATGCGCACCGGCAGGCCAGAAACCGGAAGAACAGCCGCCCATTGCGCATGTGCGCTCCAGGAAGATGATCTTTCTGTTTCCAGAGTGCGCATGCGCACCGGCCAGCTGGTCTGGTTTCTGGCGTTTATGCGAGCGAGAAGACCAGCAACAGGTGCGCGCAGCAGGTGTCAGCGCTCTCTGCCCTCCTACCTCGGCAGTGCCATGCGCCATCTGGAGAAGCTCCGAATGCGCGGCCTTGCTTGGGATCCTCCCCGCTGGGAACCCCCGGCCGGCGGCAGCTCTCTCTGTCCCTCCCACCTCGGCAGCCGGAGAAGCTCCGAACGTGCGGCCATGCCTGGGATCCTCCCCGCTGGGAACCACCGTTCCACGGCCGGCGGCAGCGCTCTCTGCCCCCCCCACCTCGCTGGCCAGGGAACGGTAGCTCCTAGCGGGCAGGAGCCCAGGCAAGGCTGCGCTTTCGGAGCTTCTCTACCGGCCGCCCAGCTAGCAAAGGCTGCCCCGTGCGCCTGAGTTTGAGCGGCAGCTAAATGAAAATTCTGAGAGCATATGCACCAAAGACAAATTCCTTGTGTGTCCAATCAAACTTGGCCAATAAAGAATTCAAATTCTATTCTATTCTATTTTCCTATTCCATTCCATTCCATTCCATTCCATTCCATTCCATTCCATTCCATTCTATTCTATTCTATTCTATTCTATTCTATTCTATTCTATTCTATTCTATTCTATTAAGGTTTTTATTACGTAGTGTATATTGGAGGTGGTGACTCTTTGAAAGCTGTATTGAACGAAATTTAATTTTAATGGGCGCCAATGAGTGTACGTTCAAACTGAAAGTAAAGTTAGTCTAAGTCTAAGTCAAAAGGCAAGTGGACTTTCTTCTTTCTTTTTCCTTGAAAAACATTTGGCTTCTCATCCAAGGAGCTCCCTCGGTTCTAACGTCTTCTTGGATAAGAAGCAAGATGTTTTCAAAGACCGGAAAGCATTGTTGTAATTAAACTTGGCAGCTGATTCGGAAGGGACGTTGCCTTTGAATGCCGGCTGCCTCTCCGCTGACCACATGTCTGCCTTGTCTCCTTCCATCCAGGGCGTGACCTCCATCCTACCGATGCTACGGGAAGGTGTCCTGACCGGCAACTCAGACCAGAAGGAAGAGGCGGCCAAAGCTTTGGGCTTGGTCATCAAGCTGACCTCCGCCGAAGCTCTGAAACCATCCGTCGTCAGCATTACCGGGCCCCTGATTCGGATCCTGGGAGATCGGTTCAGTTGGAATGTCAAAGTGGCTTTACTGGAAACCTTGAGTCTTCTCTTGGCCAAGGTAAGCGAAGGGACGCTGGGAACCAAATCCCGAAAGAGCTTAAGTGAAGACCCTGATAACAATAGCGCTTAGACTTAACTCATGTTTCCCCGAAAATAAAACTGGGTCTTATTTTCTTTTGGGCCCCAAAATAAGCACTAAGGCTTATTTTCAGGGGGTGTCTTATTTCCCCCCCCCCCCATATCCCACCCCGCCTTGCCTCCTAGCCACGGCACTGCGAGCAACCAGATGGAATGGGCAGCTGGTTGGCTATGCAGGCTCTTAAGTAGGGCTTATTTGGGGGTGGGGTGTAGGGTTTATATTAGATGCATGCGTAAAAACATGCTAGGGCTTATTTTTGGGATAGGTCTTTCCAGTGCTTTCCAGCCCTCTCTAAGCTTTTTACAAAGTCAGCATTTTGCCCCCCAACAATCTGGGTCTCCTCATTTTACCGGCCTCGGAAGGATGGAAGGCTGAGTCAGCCTTGAGCCGGTCAGGATTGAACTGCTGGCAGTGGGCAGAATTAGCCTGCAATATTCCTTTTGAAACAATGTTTGAAATTCGTTTATTTGTCGTGTGCCTCCTGTCTGGAAAATCTCTGCTCTGCTTATCTGCTTCGGCTTGTTTATTTGAGGACAACTTCTAGGAATTTTGCCAAGCTTCATGAGCTATCAAAGACTAATTGCTATTATATGATTTAAGACTTTCTGAACTTATGCCAGCTTATGTTAATGATGACTAATTAACTGGGCTTTTGCAAGAAAAGACTGCTTTTAGGTTTGTGTGTGTGTATCCACTACTAAGCCAGTTATTAGTAGTCGGTTATTGATTAAAATAAGTTCAAACAAACTCTGTGTTTGCTATGTTCTTAGCTGGGGCAGAACACCTACGTCCCTTTTTTTTTCAGTTGCCGTTGTAACTCCGGTCACTAAACGAACGGTCGTAAGGTGAGGGCTACTTGTCCTTACAATCGACGTGAGTAACATCTGTGCGTTAACGTGTCACCCTGACAGGTGGGCCTTGCCCTGAAGCCGTTCCTGCCTCAGCTTCAAACCACCTTCACCAAAGCATTGCAAGATCCGAACCGGGTGGTCCGTTTAAAAGCCGCCGAAGCTCTGGGGAAGTTGATTGTGATCCACGCCAAGGTGGATCCGCTCTTTACCGAACTCATGAACGGCATTCGTACCAGCGAGGACTCTGGCATCAGGCAAGTGACGGAGCTGACTCGGGAAGGGCTGATGCTTCCTCTCCCTTTTTTTCCCTCTCTGCCTGTTTCACTCTGAAAAGCACATTTTTTTTAAAAAAAAATAGTTTTTATTGAAAAGTTTTAAAACAAAACATATAAATACAAAATATACATATATACAAAAACCAAATACAACCCCTCCAATATACATATATACAAAAACCAAATACAAAAAAAATTCAACATTTACATGACATAAACTCACCTAACATAACCTTACAGAACATAAAACTATTATTGTTCATTTTGCAGTTTTGCGTATCGTCATATCTTCTGTGTTGCTATATCTCATTATTCCTTGCCCTTATTTGTATTCACATATTTGTTAATTCTTTCTTGTTATTTTCTTTGTCTTTTAACATCCAATCCAAATCTATCGACCTATCGCCTTATATTCTCTATATATTAATATTTACTTAGACTTACTTTTGTGTTCTAACCAGTTGTGCCATTTCATCCATATTTTGTAAAACTCTGTTTCCTCTTTATCCTGTATTTCCAATGTTAATTTGTTCATTTCTGCACATTCTAATATTTTTCTTATCATTTGGCTCGTGGGGACTATTTCCGCTTTCCAATGTTGGGCATGCGTGATCCTAGCTCTCCTGTAGTTGTTAAGCGAATCTGGCTTCCCTCACGGATTTTGTCTTGTCGGACGGTTGCAACGGGTGATTTAAATGGGGACCCAGGGATGCTGCAGCCCTCATAAATGCAGAACATGCAAGAGAACGTGCTTCTGTTGTTGTTTGGTCTTTAACTCCTGCTGACTTTCTGTTTTCTCTCTCCTCCTCGGGACCTTTCAGGGACACCATGCTCCAAGCGTTGCGGTTCGTCACTCAGGGGGCAGGAGCCAAAGTGGATGCCGCTCTTCGGAAGAGCATAACCACCATACTCCTCAGCATGTTGGGCCATGAAGAGGTATCACTTGCTGGAAACCCGTGGGATTTGCAACACTCCCCAAGTTTAGCATTGACCAGTTCATGGCTGGCGGGGGAATTCTGGAAGTTGGAAGCCCCCCACCTCTTCAAAGTTGCCAAGTTTGAGAAACACTGCTCGAAAAGTTTGTTCTTTTTAAATCCCATTGACAACTCTTTTCAAACTGGTAATGTATACGCTGAATGGAAGGAGGCAGCCGACTTCAAAGTGGGGATATTAGCAGTTTGGATAAAGGAGCCCTATGGGTCACAGAAATAGAATAGAATAAGAATAGAATAAGAATAAGAATAGAATAAGAATAGGGGGCGTGAGCTGATGAGACGGTGCCATTTTCTAAATCAGAATCAGAATAGAGCCGCAAGGGACCCTGAAGGCCTTCTAGTCCAGCCCCCTGTTCAAGCAGGGGTTCCGATGCTCTCTCCTTGCTTTTTAATTATATACATTATTGTTGATTGTTGTTTATATTGCTGCCTTATCATTTCTTATTATCTCCCAGAGTCATGTTTTATGAGATGGGCAGCTCTATAAATATGATAAATAAAACTTTTGGTACCCGTATTATAAAAAAGATGTTGAGACTCCGGAAGGAATGCAGAGGAGAGCCACAAAGATGATTAGAGGGCTGGAGTCTAAAACGTTTGAAGAACAGTTGCAGGAATTGGGTATGTCTAGTTTAATGAAAAGAAGGACTAGCAAGGTTCCAATATTTAGAATAGAATAGAATAGAGTAGAGTAGAGTAGAGTAGAGTAGAGTAGAGTAGAGTAGAGTAGAGTAGAGTAGAGTAGAATAGAATAGAATAGAATAGAATAGAATAGAATAGAATAGAATAGAATAGAATTCTTTATTGGCCAAGTGTGATTGGACACACAAGGAATTTGTCTCCGGTGCAGAATCTCTCAGTGTACATACAAGCAACAAGTGATAAATCAGGATCATAATCATAAAATACAATAATCACAAATTATAAAATGAAAACTCAGTGATAGCCATAGGATACTAAATAAGCAAACAACATAAATTGAATTAGGATACAAAATAAAGGCAACTAACATAAGTCATGAGATGCAGACAACCAAGTTATAGTCATAAGAAGCTAAGGAAATAATAGGTAATAGGAAAGATGAGAAGGATAATAGGTAATGCAGCCCTACTAGGTGGCTTGACATCCGAAGGCATAGACAGTGTTGTGGGAATTAGTTGTTTAGCAGAGTGATAGCATTGGGGGGGAAAACCTGTCTTTGTGTCTGGTTGTTTTGACATGCAATGACCTATAGAGTTGTCTTGAAAGAAATTGAGATGGATGGATGGATGGATGGATGGATGGATAGATAGATAGATAGATAGATAGATAGATAGATAGATAGATAGATAGATAGATAGATAGATAGATAGATAGATAGATAGATAGATAGATAGATAGATAGATAGATAGATAGATAGATAGATAGATAGATAGATTACATAGATGGATTACATAGATAGATTACATAGATGATAGATAGATTAGATAGATGATAGATTAGATGGATGGATGGATGGATGGACGGACGGACAGACGGACAGACAGACAGACAGACAGACAGACAGACAGATAGATAGATAGATAGATAGATAGGCAGACTTCTTTGTGATTGGGCACACAAAGAATTTGTCTCTGGTGCATAAGCTCTCAATGTACATACAAGCAAGTCCGTAAATATTTTCTCAGCCCTCTTTTTGGCTCGTGCAGTACACAGGTTCTCAATGGAAGGCGCCAATCAGAGGTGGGTTCCTGCCGGTTCTGGCTGGTTCTACAGAACCGGTAACAGGGATTTCCCTCTGCTCGCCGAACCGGCAGCAATGGCCGGCTGGACATGCCCCCAAACCGGCTCTCTGGGCAGCGCCGTAGGAGTCGCCATCTTGGTTTTTTTGCTTCTGTGCATGCGCAGAAGCTGGGTTTTAAGCACTGCGCATGCGAAGTGAACCGGCAGTGAGATAAGTCAGAACCCACCCCTGGCTGCGTTGCAATTATTTTTTCTGCAGTCCTAACTATCGGTTGAAAATGCTCATATAAAATTTCTATTGGAAAGCTGACATTATAAAGAAATCGGGTGTGCAAATGTTTCTGGCTCGTAACCTTCGTTGCGAACGGAAACATTCTGGGTTGTTTTTTGTTTTCTTCCCTTGCCAGGATGCGACTCGCATGGCCTCCGCAGGTTGCTTGGCCGAAATGTGTGCCTTTTTGACGGACGAGGAACTCGGCGGAATCCTCCAGAATCATCTTCTAGGTGGGCTTTGGGGGAAACTTCCCAGGAGGGAGGGAAGGAAGGAACGTGATTTTCTGTCACTACAGGTAGTCCCCAACAACCACAAATGGGGGCCAAAATTTCTGTTTTGTGGAGCAGTGTGGTTGTTAAGTGAATTAGGCATTCATCAAGTGAATCTGGCTTCCCTCATTGACTTTGCTGATTAGAAGCTAGTTGGGAGGGTCACAGTTGGTGACCCCGGGACAATGCAACCCTCGTAAAATGCATAGTGCTCCCCAAGTGCCTGAATTTTGATCATAACGGAATAACAATGACAAGAGTTGGAAGGGACCTTGGAGGTCTTCTAGTCCAACCCCCTTACTAAGACAGGAAACCCTACACCGCTTCAGACAAATAGTTATCCAACATCATCTTAAAAACTTCCAGTGATGGAGCACCCACAACTTCTGGAGGCAAGCTGTTCCACTGATTAATTGTTCTAACTGTCAGGAAATTCCTCCTTAGTTCTAGGTTGCTTCTCTCCTTGTTTAGTTTCCACCCATTGCTTCTTGTTCTACCCTCAGGTGCTTTGGAGAATAGTTTGACTCCCTCTTCTTTGTGGCGACCCCTGAGATATTGGAACACTGCTATCATGTCACCCCTGGTCCTTCTTTTCATTAAACTAGACATACCCAGTTCCTGCAACCGTTCTTCATATGTTTTAGCCTCCAGTCCCCTAATCATCTTGGTTGCTCTTCTCTGCACTCATGAAACTCTGGGAATGCTGCCACACTCCTTAAGTCACTTTTTTCAGTGCAGTTGTAACTTTGAACTGTCACTAACTGAGTTATTGTAAGCCAAGGACAACCTGTAAGGTGACTTTTTTTTAAAAAAAAAGTTTATTTCCTCAGTTTTGGACACCGACTGTGAAAGGTGTAAATAACTGTTCGTTTTTTTCTTGGTGCAATGATATTGGGAAAGGACGGTTGTGGTGCTGGGCTCAAGGACCATCCTTCTTTTGTTCCACAGCGGATGTGTCTGGCATTGACTGGATGGTGAGGCACGGACGCAGCCTGGCCCTCTCGGTCGCCGTGAATACGGCTGCCAGCAGACTGTGTGCCCCCAAGTATTCGAATAGCGTCCATGAGATGATCTTCAGCAACACGGTCGCTGACCGGGTAAGTATCTCCATCTGTTATTGTATAACAGAGTTGAAAGGGACCTTGGAGGTCTTCTAGTCCAACCCCCTGCTTAGGCAGGAAACCCTACACCACTTCAGACAAATGGTTATCCAACATCTTCTTAAAAACTTCCAGTGTTGGAGCACCCACAACTTCTGGAGGCAAGTTGTTCCACTGATTAATTGTTCTCACTGTCAGGAAATTTCTCCTTAGTTCTTAGTTGCTTCTCTCCTTGTTTAGTTTCCATCCGCTGCTTCTCGTCCTGCCTTCTGGTGCTTTGGAGAATAGTTTGACTCCCTCTTGTTTGTGGCAACCCCTGAGATATTGGAACACTGCTGTCATGTCACCCCTAGTCCTTCTTTTCTCTAGACTAGACATACTCAATTCCAGCAACCCTTCCCTTTTTCTTTCCCTTTCTCTTTCCCTTTTTCTTTCCCTTTCCCTTTTTCTTTCTCTTTCTCTTTCCCTTTTTCTTTCCCTTTCCCTTTCTCTTTCTCTTTCCCTTTTTCTTTCCCTTTCCCTTTTTCTTTCTCTTTCTCTTTCCCTTTTTCTTTCCCTTTCCCTTTCCCTTTCCCATCTTATCTTTATCTTATCTTATCATCATCTTATCTTAATCTTATCATCTTATCTGATGGCTTTTTTGCTTGCTGCTAATTTCCTGGCTGCAGATCCCCATTGCTGTCAGCGGCATCCGAGGAATGGGCTTCCTTCTGAAGCATCACGTAGAAGCCAACAACGGGAACCTTCCCCCGAAGCTCTCCAACCTCTTCATCAAGGTAAGGCCCCAGTTCTTGGCCAGCAACCCGAAAGGGCTGGCTTGAACAGGACAACTGCACTTCAGACCTTTCCGCACAGATTGCCCTGCCATGGGAACGCTGGAATAACCTACTGCCGGGCTGCGGCCTATTCGCAACCGTCAAGTCCTCAACTTACAGCCATAACTTAGCCCAGAATTTCTGTTTGCCGAGCGAGACAGTTGTTCAGTGAGTTTTGGCCCATTTTTACGACCTTTCGTACCGCCGTTGTTAAGTGAATCCGGCTTCTCCATTGACTTGGCTCGCCAGAAGGTCGCCGAAGGGGATCACGTGACCCCCGGGACACTGCAAACGTCCTAAATACGAGTCAGTCGCTAAGTGTCCGAATTTTGATCACGTGACCAGGGGGAATGCTGCAAACAGTCGTAAATGTGAAAAATGGTCGCTTTTTCTCAGCACCGTTGTAACTTCGAATGGTCACTAAATGTACGAACGGTCACTAAATGTAAATCAAGGTGTTCAGGGTTCCAAGTAAAACTCCAAGGGAGGTAGATTCCTCAAAGAATACCTTTAATGGAAATATCATATTGGCACATATCTGGTGAAAACCGGCTTTGAAGTCTCCTGCGGTTTTCAGACTAATTAAAAGCACAGGATTTTCCACAGAGCCGAGGTGGTGCAGTGGTTAAAGTGCAGCACTACAGTTCAGCAGTTCAGCTGTTCAGCTGTTCAAATCTCACCAGGCTCAAGGTTGACTCAGCCTTCCATCCTTCCGAGGTGGGTAAAATGAGGACCCAGATTGTTGGGGGCAATAGGCTGAACTCTGTAAACCGCTTAGAGAGGGCTGTAAAGCACTATGAAGCGGTATATAAGTCTAAGTGCTATTCCTAAGTGCTATTACTTTCTCAAAACAATCAGTCGCATGGTCCAATCCCAGTGTGGTCTGGTAACCGGGTGGCATCACTCCACCTTCCTCCGATCAAGTGTGAGAATGACCTTGGTTCCCAAGAGAAAAGTATTTTGTTTTGGCTACGGAATCCCCTCCATCTCAAGTCCCCCCTCCTTGTCCCTCAGCTCCAATGTGGCAACACCGAAGCGGTCCAAATGGCTTCGGTTAGGCCAACTTCAGGGTTGACACAAAGACTTAACCTGTAATATCTTCTCGGGGGTGTCCAACTTATTTCACAAAGACTAGCCAGCCCTTGAAACATCTGGAGCCGTAACCAACTGGGGCCAAGCTGAAGTTTCCTGATTCCCCCCCCCCCTTGCTTTTCTCAGTGTCTTCAGAATCCATCCAGCGACATCAAATTGATTGCGGAGAAGATGATTTGGTGGGCCAACAAAGCCCCTCTCCCTCCCTTGGACCCTCCGGTGGCCAAGCCCATCCTCAAGGCCCTGCTGGACAACACGAAAGATAAGAACACCAGCGTGAGGGCTTACAGTGACCAGGCTATTGTCAACCTGCTGAAGATGCGAGAAGGCGAGGAGACGGTTCAGGTAATTGGCCTGCCTTAGGCGGGGCGGAAGGAATAAGAGCCGGATTTTGAGCGTAAGGAGTCTGAAAGCGATGGGAAGAACGAACCTGTTGCACACTTTTATTTTTGCGATGGGTGTCACTTCGCAAAGCGTGGAGTTGGGATGGAGGACTAGGGGGACCATTTGATGGTTTCAAAATGGCAATGGCGTCCCTTCTCTTAGGCCGTCGGGAGGCTTTTTTTTTTTTTACACTAGGCTTGCCAATGGTTTGATAATTTATATTTCATTTAAGAAAATGCTAACATAGTGTGCAATATAATCATAATATTAAGAATTTAATAAAGAGAGACAGTTTGGTGTAGTGGTGACACCAGGATAGAAATCAGGAGCCTGTGAGTTCTAGTCCCGCCTTAGGCATCAAAGCGGGCTGGGTGACTTTGGGCCAATCACCAGGAGACAGTGAGTTCTAGTCCCGCCTTAGGCATGAAAGCCGGCTGGGTGACTTTGGGCCAATCACCAGGAGACAGTGAGTTCTAGTCCCGCCTTAGGCATGAAAGCCGGCTGGGTGACTTTGGGCCAATCACCAGGAGACGGTGAGTTCTAGTCCCGCCTTAGGCATGAAAGCGGGCTGGGTGTGACAGAGTGAGAATTAATTAAAGTCCGGAACCAGAGTCCTCTTGCTACCGTGACAGAGTGAGAATTAATTTCACAGTGGTGATGTTTGATCTTTTCCCAGACGTCAGACATTAGAAATGAAACCGCAGTTTAAAAGTCTAATTAAAAATATTTATTTCGGTACAAAAACAATAGAACCTCATTTGTTTACCTCTCTGATATAAAATGTGCGACTTCTTCTTCTGGCTTCCATTGAGAGAAGTCGCACATTTTATATCAGAGATGTAAACAAATGAGGTTTTATTGTTTTTGTACCGAAATAAATATTTTTAATTAGACTTTTAAACTGCGGTTTCATTTCTAATGTCTGATGTCCGGGAAAAGATCAAACATCACCTCTGTGAGATTAATTCTCACTCTGTCAGGGTGACTTTGAGCCAATCACCAGGAGACAGGGAGTTCTAGTCCCGCCTTAGGCATGAAAGCAGGCTGGGTGACTTTGGGCCAGTACACTACTTTCAACCCAACTCACCTCAGAGAGGGGAAAATAGGAGGAAGCAATCTTAGTTAACATTCAGTGCGTTGAGTTATTTATCAAAATAATAAAGGCATGATATAAATAAATAATTCATGAAAAGGGCCAAGGTGTGCTACCCCTCCGAATCGAGACCTGGAAATTGGGCCGTGAGGAGAAAAATGGCCCCTTTTATAACTTCAGTAGCCTACAGCTGGCCAAAAAACCTTTTTCCCCCTCTCTCCTAACTTTGGTATCTCGCAGTCCATCTCCAAGATCCTTGACACTGCCAGCTTGGAACTGCTGAACGAGAGTTGCCGGCGATCCCTGAAGAAACTGGCCAACCAAGCTGACTCGGTTGAACAAATCGACGACACCATCCTGACGTGAGAAGCAAGTTGGCCCTTGGGACCCCTCGCCGTGTCAGCGTTGCAAGTCTCCCAAGCCGACGAAAATGTTTTCATTTTTGAAAATGCTAATTGTGACAGGAGCCGGTTAAGGAAAAAAGGAAGAAAAAAGAAGGGGTTGAAGACTGTGTGTGTGTGTGTATGCATATATACATACATATATATATATATATATATATATATATATATATATATATATATATATATATATATATATATATATATATATATATATATATATATATATATATACATACACATATACATATATATATATACATATACACACACACACACAGAATAGCCTTAATTATTCTGCTAGTTTAAACAAGAGAATTTGGCCTGCCTACCCCCCGCCCTTTTTTGGGTGGGGGGGGGAATACATTCTAAAGCAATCCTGTAGTGAGTTAGTGGTGAATTCACACATCCCCTCTCCGTGGAAGGAGACGTTTCCACTCGGGTTAAGCGGGAAGGGAATGTTTTGTTTGTTTGCCGAAAGCAAGTTCGTTCCGTTGGTTTGATGTGGCTCTGAAGGTTCTTGCAAATCAGACACATTTTAAGGAGCCAGAGATATGCAGAAGGGGGGATATGGAAAAGAGCTGTTTGGATGGCGATTTAATAAAAAGCTTTCAACTGAAACCTCGTGATTTCGACCCCTGAGTCCCATGGGAGTGGGGCGGCATATAAGAACGTTCAGTTAAATTAAATTAAATGATTGGTGCACACCCTCGCGCGCATGAAAGCAAAAAAAACCCAACAACCACAGTTGGTTTGCTGGAGTTTAATAAAGTGACCAACCTTTGCGAATTCAGGAACACGAATCTAAACCACCACGGGCTTCATTCATACAATACCTTAAGCCAGTGTTTCTGAACCTTGGCAATTTTAAGACAGGTGGACTTCAACTGTCATAACTGAGAGGATATGATCGCACGGTAAGTCAGAGGTCTCCAAAGTTTGCCATTTAAGACTTGCAGACTTCAACACCCAGAATTCCTCAAGTCAGCTCTAACCCTAATCCATGCTGGCTTAGGGAATTCTGGGAGTTCGAGTCCACCAGTCTTAAAAGTTGCCAAGGTTCAGGAACGCCGCAACTCAGGTCAACACACAGTTCAGTTACTGTGATCCTCAGGGATTTGAACAGATTTCCTTACCCAGTGTGGGTTTTTTTTGTACAACGTTGTTGGATTCGTTTTTTCAGCTAGCAACAACAACAACAACAAAAGGCTTTTGGAGACTGTTCAATGCTTAAATAGGGATTTTTAATCCATCCAAGTTAAATACAGAACGAGAAACAATAACAAAGAGTCGGAACCGATGAACCCTAAGGCCTGCTTTGTTCAATAGAAGCTGATCACCATAAGGAAAGGGATCTGTCCCACAGACCAGAACTGGGCCAACTCCCTGTGTGTAACAGTCCCTCTCCCCTTAAATAAACGTTAAATTCAATGCGACAACAAAAACATTTAAAAAGCAGAACAACAATATTCTAAGGTGAAGATGGCTTGGGCTGATCAATTCTCTTTTGTGTTCGAACCTGCAACCAAAAAGGGTTCAAAACACACTTCTGAGAATGAGCATTTTCGAAGTCTTCCAGTTGGATCCTTCGGCATCCACCAGAATGTGATCTCTTTGGGGATCGCCAACGACCCTTTCTTCCACAAAGGGGGAATCTCCTGTTTGAGCTGGGAGTGTCAGGGTCACAGAGGAGGGGCACTGTGCACGCGTTTGGGGAACGGCACCCGAGCTTGCAACCACTGTTTGTAGTCGTCTTCGGGCATATCCACAATATATTCACGCAGAAACTGACGGGGAAAAAAATAATATATATTATTTATATATATATATATAAAATTTGATCATTAGGTGTTCTAAGGAGATGTTGGTCCTGCTGCATTTATTCCATTGATCTTTTGCATAGCTGGAGTTCTGACCCAGCTCCTCAAACATGACAAACAATGATTCCTTTATTAGGAGCCCCTAGCAGCCCCGGCAAAAAGTTTCTCACCGCAGGCTAACAAGTCTGTCTGGCCGGGAGATTAATAGTTGTCTGCCACATCTATTCATCTCTGCCCCCTGCCTTTTATCCCCAGAGCTAGAGTGGAGCCTCGCTAGCAGCGGTGGCTCTTCCATCCCAAGGACCGGCCCATAGATTTCCACTGCTCTCCTCTCCTCTGCCTTCTGTGCATCTGCGCATCAGGCACTGGACCCAGCTGTTCCTCCTCTTCCTCATCAACCTCCAAACCTGGGGGCTCTTGACTCTCCCTCTGAGGGCTGACGGACGGCCCAGGCTCTCTGTCTCTCTCTCTGACAGCTCCATTCCCTCTTCCCCCTCGGAGCTCTCAGGTTGCCTTGTTGCTGACTCACACCTCATCCTCCTCATGTGATTGGCTGCTGGAGGGGCCGCTGTAAAACCCCCCATCTTATGACAACCAGAATCATGGTTCTATATTTATTTGGGGTGTCATTGCAACAGGCCTAGTCTTTTTCCTTGCACTGTGTCCTCCCCACAGTTTCGGGCGCAAACAACCAAACCGATGTGTAGAGATCAAACTAGCTACTTTATTGTTCCCTGCCTATAATACAGGAATCTTCCCCAGATTGGCAAGGTTGCACCTGGGAAAGACCAGATAGCAGAATACCAGAGTCGGAAGGGACCTTCGAGGTCTTCTAGTCCAACCCCCTGCTCAAGCAGGAAACCCGATACCATTTCAGACAAATGGTTGTCATAAGTATGAACCTGTTGCTAAGCACCTCTATTTTTGATCCCACGATCACTGGGATACGATAAAGGTGGCAACTGAAAAATGATCCTAGGTCACTTGTAACTTTGAACGGTCACTCAATGAACTCTCGTAAGTCGAGGACCACCTGTTGAACTCATCCGTTTAAAAATTTGCATGAAGGGGGTTCAGGAAACAGCCTTGTATCTCAGCTTTTTTTAAAGACCGAAGCCGCTGAGCTCCTTCCCGCACACATCCCTCACCTCCACAGCTGCGCAGATGTCCGGAGAGCAAATTTCCCAGATCCGAAGTTCTCCCAAAACCTTCAAAAAAGTGGGAGGCCGGATGCGTAAATCCGGATTCCTGGCGAACCTTTCCAGCTTCTTGAGGACTTTTTGGGTACGGCGGTCTCTCCTGATGTCATCGGGAATCCTTCCCAGCAAGGTGGAAAACCTTGGAAAAAAAGAAAATACTAAACGAGAGAAAAACAGCCTAACCCACTCGTAAATAGCTTGTGGTGCGACTGGAACAATCTGGAACTGAATACACTCAAAACCGTAGAAATGGTGGTAGACTTTAGGAGAACCCCGCCCATACTTCCACCTCTCGCAATACTAGACAAAACAGTATCAACAGTAGAGACCTTCAAATTTCTAGGTTCGACCATATCGCAAGACCTAAAATGGACACCTAACATCAAAAACGTCATCAAAAAAACACAACAAAGAATGTTCTTTCTGCGCCAACTCAGGAAGCTCAAACTGCCCAAGGAGCTGCTGATCCAGTTCTACAGAGGAATTACTGAGTCTGTCATCTGCATCTCTATAACTGTCTGGTTCGGTTCTGCAACCCAACAAGACAGACACAGACTTCAGAGGATAATCAGAACTGCAGAAAAAACAATTGCTGCCAACCTGCCTTCCATTGAGGACCTGTATACTGCACGAGTCAAAAAGAGGGCCGTGAAAATATTTACAGACCCCTCACATCCTGGGCATAAATTGTTTCAACTCCTACCCTCAAAACGATGCTATAGAGCACTGCACACCAAGATAACTAGACACAAGGACAGTTTTCCCCCGAATGCCATCACTCTGCTAAACAAATAATTCCCTCAACACTGTCAAACTATTCACTAAGTCTGCACTACTATTAATTTTCTCATTGTTCCTATCACCCATCTCCTCCCACAAATGACTGTATGACTGTAACTTTGGTGCTTGTATCCTTATAATTTATATTGACTGGTTCCTAATATGATTTGATTGCTTATTTGTACCCGGACTATCATTAAGTACCTTATGATTCTTGATGAACTTATCTTTTCTTTTATGTACACTGAGAGCATATGCACCAAGACAAATTCCTTGTGTGTCCAATCACACTTGGCCAATAAAAAATTCTATTCTATTCTATTCTCTATTCTATTCTATTCTATTCTATCCTATCCTATCCTATCCTATCCTATCCTATCCTATCCTATCCTATCCTATCCTATCCTATCCTATTCTATTATACCCTATCCTATTCTCCTCCCTTCTTTCCTTATTCCTATTCCTATTCCTATTTCTGTTGTTGTTCTGTTGTTCTATTGTATTGTATTGTATTCTATTATATTCTATTCTATTCTATTCTATTCTATTCTGTACAACTTTATTGTCTACCACCTCTGTTACAAGAATCTTCCTAGACTGCTTGCCTTCCCCTGGGAATGACCAGATAATGTTTCATACATCTTGAGAGAGGTCAAGTTTATGTTGCTTGCGACTACGCAAGGATTCCAAATTAGAGCCTCGTTTGACTCCTCCTTCCAGCCTGTCTGGCAGTTTCCCAACATCACCATTGGCATGCAACTGATACTGGTAATAATCAAGACTGTTCTAGGGGAAGGGCCCTGCTATCTTCCTGATCCCCCAGTAACTATTACAGTTTCACAAAGCCACGAGATGTCTCGAATTTAAATTGATAAAATCTCCTGAAATTAGGATGATGAAAACATCTTGTCTTCCCAAAGCACAACATATCCACTTGGGTTTTGTTTTCAATTGCAATTAAGGGGGTTTAATGACGCCAGGACCACATTCTTGGTTTTCCTCTGCAGAATTATGCAGCTCAAAAAGTCCATCTCAACCCTCTTCCCCCTCCCCCTCCCCTTTCTCACCAGTTTTCCGATTCTGCATCCTGTTCGGGCTCTTTGCCCACCACGGACTGTTTCATTCGCTCAAGATCTTTCCGGAACCGGGTCAGATAGTTCAGGCACAGGAATTTCTGAATGTTCTTCTCCTCTCGTCTCCTGTCAAATGAGTAGGCGTGTTTTACACAAACATAAACATCCGAAGAAGTCTCTTAAGGCTTCCAGCATCTATATGTGGTCTAGAAGTTCAACGTAAACCGACCTTTTCAATCTTCCAACCGGTGGCACAGTCACAAATGGTCACTTTGTTGACCGTTTGTGACTGTGTCGAGGGAGGGGGGAGAAGGACCAACACCTGTAAAGTAAAACTAAGGTATTTAACAACATAAATTTTCGGGCTCAATTGTGCTCATAAGTTGAGGTCTACCTCTATAGGCATTTGTGGCTGACCCTGGGTGGGCTTCCTATATCACCTACAATATTTCTGAATACATCTGAATTTCTCTTCTGAATTTTTCTGCAATACGTCTGCATTTTGCTTCTTTTCTCTTTACTCCCTACTTGCTTATAGCATTGGTTGTCGAGTGGGGTTTGTTTTGTTTTTTGTTTTTTTGCTTGGCCTGACCTGCAAACCAGACCGGTGGCTTGCAACTCGAAAGCAATGTTGAAGGGCTCAACCTACCTCTCCAGGATGTCGAGCTGATCGTGCAGCCGGAAGGCGTTTTCTTGGGACACGTCAAAAAACAGTTCTCTCATCTCGTGGCACAGCTGCTGCTTCCTTCTGATGAAAGAGCTGAGGGGAAAAAAGACACAATAGAGAAAGAAATAGAAATAGAAATCATAGAAATAGAAATGAATAGAACAAGAATAGAATAGCAAAGCAAGAGAGTAGAGTAGAATAGGAGTAGAGTAGAACAAAATAGGAGTAGAGTAGAATAGAATAGAATAGAATAGAATAGAATAGAATAGAATAGAATAGAATAGAATAGAATAGAATAGAATAGAATAGAATAGAATAGAATAGAATAGGAGTAGAGGGTAGGGTAGAGTAGAATAGAATAGGGTAGGGTATGGCATAGTAGAATAGAATAGAATAGCAATAGAGTAGAGTAGAATAGGAGTGGAGTAGAACAGAATAGGAGTAGAGTAGAATAGAATAGGAGTAGAGGGTAGGGTAGGGTAGAGTAGAATAGAATTAGAATGAATAGAACAGAACAAGGAATAGGAATAAGGAAAGAAGGAAGGAGAATAGGATAGGGTATGGCATGGTAGGATAGAATAGAATAGCAATAGAGTAGAATAGAATAGGAGTAGAGTAGAGTAGAGTAGAGTAGGAGTAGAGAGGGTAGGGTAGAGTAGAGTAGATTAGAATTAGAATGAATAGAACAGAACAGAACAAGAATGAATCAAACAAGAATGTAGAATAGAATAGAATTTAGAATAGAATAGAACAGCAATAGCGATAGCACTTATACTTATATACCACTTCTTAGTACTTTGCAGCTCTTCCTAAGCTGTTTACAGAGTCAGCCTCTTGCCCCCCCCCCCCCAACAATCTGGGTCCTCATTTTACCCACCTCGGAAGGTTGGAAAGCTGAGTCAACTTTGAGCCGGTCAGGATCGAACTGACAGTGGGCAGAATCGGCCTGCAAATACAGCATTCTAACCACCGCGTTCTCATTGGCATCTGTATTCCTACCTTTCAGGACCGCAAAGCTCGGTTGTTTTGTCATCTTCCATAAATGTTGCGGTCGTGGTTTTGTCTTCTCGGACAGTCACGGCCAGCGAACTACAAGGGAACAGAGACCACGGAGGGGAAGTCAACAGGGTCTGTAAGAAAACCTCGCCCTAAACCTTGGCCTTTTTCTATGTCTGTAATGAAATCCCCGCAAACTCTGGAATGCAAAACAGAACCAGCAGAGTGGAGAAGAATTTATACTGACCGACCTTCCCTACTTCTGACCCCTTCCTCACCTCTTTCTCTTGGCCTCCACTCCGCTTCCTTCTTTATGAATTCCTGTGCTGGTTTTATCTTCCTTCGAAGAGGTCGCCGAGCTGAAAAAAGACCAGATTATCCTTCAGCCCCCTCTTCCTCCAGCCCTTTATTATTCTAGAACAGGGATGTCCCACCTTGGCAGCTTTAAGACTTGGGGGACTTCAACTCCCAGAATTCCCCAGCCAGCATGGAGAAATCATCTAACCCCCTGATGGTGAACCTATGGCACGTGGAGCCATATCTGCCGGCACGCGAGCCGTTGCCCTAGCTCAGCTCCAGTATGCATGTACGTGCCAGCCAGCTGATTTTCGGCTCATGCGGAGGCTCTGGGAGGGCGTTTTCAGCCTCCGGAGGGCCTCCAGAGGGGCATGGGAGTGCGTTTTCGCCCTCCCCATGCTCCAAGAAAGCCTCTGGTGCCTGGGGAGGGCAAAAACAGGCCTACTGGGCCCATCAGAAGTCAGGAAACGGGCCGTTTCTGGCCTCTGGAGGACTTCCGGGGGGCAGGGGAGGCCGTTTTCGCCCACCCCAGTTTCCAGGGAAGCCTCTGCAGCCTGGGGTGGGTGAAAAACGGGCCTACCAGGTGCACCGGAAGTCAGGAAATGGGGCAGTGGGGGGTGTCATGCACGCATGCACGGGGTGCAGGGCAGTTCATGGCCCCCCCGCGTGCATGTGCAGGGGGGGCGGGGCATTGAATTATGGGTGTGGGTGCGCATGCGCAATTGCGTGCATGCGCGCACTTTTGGCACCCAAGTAAAAAAAAGGTTTGCCATCACTGTTCTAACCCATTGTACAGATCAACTTATGACTGTAATTTTTTTTAAAAAAAAATTAAATTGATTTTCTATTAAATACATTTTTCTTAGTGCTTAATAAACATCATGTTGTCTGGGTATTTAGTTTTCTTAACAGTACAAATTTATATTCTTAAATCTCCACCCCCTTTTTTCCAACCATTGGCAAAATAGATTCCCTGTTTGATAATATTCTGCATCTTCTTTCTGTTTAATTTTCAATGTTAATCTATCTATTTCTGCACAATCTAGTATCTTCCTGACTATCTCTTCATCTCGCGGTCTATCTTCATTTTTCCAGTATTGTGCGAATATAATCCTCGCTTGCTGTTACCACATATAATATTAAATACATACTTTTCTTAGCAATTTTTTTCCTGATATTATACCTAATAAAAACAGTTCAGGTTTAAAATCTGCATGTTTCC
The DNA here is from genome assembly GCA_023053685.1 of Diadophis punctatus similis. Lineage (NCBI taxonomy): Eukaryota > Metazoa > Chordata > Lepidosauria > Squamata > Dipsadidae > Diadophis > Diadophis punctatus. Next base: position 3,530,575 of record JALIGW010000030.1, on the reverse strand, counting down.
CTATCATCTTTTCTAGCCCACCTGTGCATCTTTGCCCAAATTTTTTTCCTTTGACATAAGTCCACTGCATATGATAAAATGTGCCCGGTTTTTTGGTTACATTTCCAACATTTGCTAGACATTATTTTTAAACATTTTAGCTAACCTAGCAGGTGACTTACAACCGTAATTGAGTCCCAAAATTACTGTTGCTAAGAGAGATAGCTGTTAAGTGAGTTTGGCCCCGTTTTACGACCTTCCTGGCCATGACGGTTAAGGGAATGACCGCAGCTGTTAAATTAGCCACACGGTTACTAAGTGAAATCTGGCTCCCCCCCCACTTTTCCACGGTCATAAGTGTGGGAAAAAGGTCATAAGTCCATGCCATCGTAACTTTGAATGGCCACTAAATGAATGGTCGTAAGCCGAGGACCATCTGTAACGAAGACCAGACCTTCAGGGGGTTTGCATGCAGTCCGTGGGTGGACGAATGATGGTGGCTTACCTCTTGGCTCGTTGTCCAAACGATATTTCGCTGTCGAACATTTCCAGACTAAAAAAAATAAGGAGAACTTGAAGCTCAGATGTAGGTGGAGAACAAAACGGAGAAGGTCAGAGAAAACCATCTCGGCAAACGAGAGAAGATCATTCATTCAGAAGACCAACTAGGCCCCCATTTGACCCACTTGGGGTGGTATCATTGAATGAGGGTTTTTCCAAGTCTACGATTGACCTCAAAAGGATGGAAGGGCTAAGAAGCCTTTAGGAGCTCCCAACCGCATCATGCCATTCCCACCACGGAACGTCCATCTCAACTCCGGGTCCATGTGAACCCTTGCACTGGCATACACACTCTGCCCCCTTTTAAAAAACAAAATAATAATCCTGTCTTTATTACTTTGCAACTGAAGGTGGCAAACGTGGTTAATACTCCTTCCTCCTCCTAATTTCTGTGCACAAAAGTTTCAACCGCAACAATACACGAGCTCACAATAGATTCAAACTCAATGTAAACCGCTCGAAACTCGACGGCAGAAAATACGACTTCAGCAACAGAGTGATCAATGCCTGGAATGCACTACCTGACTCTGTGGTTTCTTCCCCAAACATGCTCTCCTCCCCACCCCCACCCCCAAAAGCCAATCCTCCAACTTACTAATGTGGTTTTGTACTCCAAAACATGTTCTCCTTGCTAAAATTCTTAGCCACGTCTTCGTGTATCATCCGAAGTAAGGTCTGCAGGTCTGTGGAAGAAAGAAAGAAGAAAAATGAACTGGAATTAAATTCCAGGAGACTGGCGCCTCTTCAGAGAGTTTGCAGCAAAAAACATTGGATGACCAAGATGTGAAAAGTAACAGGCCCAAAAGTGGAGCAAACACACCAAGTCGGATGCATAAATAATCTCATTTGGCAAGTATATAATCTCGAAGAGACCAGGATGTATGTTCCAACTTATATTCATTGCAGAAATGTCACAAAATGTCTTGGTGGTTTTTTTTAGAATGTGCATCTTTTCAGCAAGTACAGAGCAGCCATCATCCATAACTAAAAGCTGATTGACTTTCTCTTTCTTTCTTTCTTTCTTTCTTTCTTTCTTTCTTTCTTTCTTTCTTTCTTTCTTTCTTTCTTTCTTTCTTTCTTTCTTTTTCTTTCTCTTTCCTTCCTTCCTTCCTTTTTCTTTCTTTCTTTTTCTTTCCTTCCTTCCTTCCTTCCTTCCTTCCTTCCTTCCTTCCTTCCTTCTTCTTTCTTATTTATCTGTCTGTCTGTCTGTCTGTCTGTCTGTCTGTCTGTCTGTCTGTCTGTCTGTCTGTCTGTCTGTCTGTCTGTCTGTCTATCTATCTATCTATCTATCTATCTATCTATCTATCTATCTATCTATCTATCTATCTATCTATCTATCTATCATCATTTTTATAGGCCGCCCAACTCCCTTGCTCCTGGGGAGGAAAACTATGGCAAATCTAGACAGCATACTAAAAAGCAGAGACATACCCTGCCAACAAAAGTGCGTATAGTCAAGGCTATGGTTTTCCCAGTTGCAATGTATGGCTGTGAAAGTTGGACCAAAGGAAGGCTGAGCGCCAAAGAATGGAGGCCTTTGAAGTAAGGTGCTGGAGAAGACTCCTGCAAGTCCCTTGGACTGCAAGGCGATCAAACAGGTCAGTCCTAGAGGAGATCAACCCTGACTGCTCTTTAGAAGGCCAGATCCTGAAGATGAAACTCAAATACTTGGGCCACCTAATGGGAAGGAAGGACTCACTGGAGAAGAGCCGAATGCTGGGAACGATTGAGGGCAAAAGAAGAAGGGGACGACAGAGAATGGCTGGATGGAATCACTGAAGAAGTCGGTGTGAGCTTAAATGGACTCCAGAGGATGGTAGAGGACAGGAAGGCCTGGAGGAATGTTGTCCATGGGGTCACGATGGGTCCCACACGACTTCGCAACTAACAACATCATCCCAAAGTGCATAGCTAAAGGTCTATGGAGATTCTCATTTATCCAGGTCATGGTTATCCCAAAGGTGCTTTTTTCAAGAGACAACTGGACAATCTTTCCATTCCCCACCATGCAGTCGTAGCCGAAGAAGCTTCTTGGACGAGAAGCGAAATGTCTTCAAAGAAAAACCAAGAAAGTCCAGTTGCCGCTTGGAAAAACACCTTTGAGGACAGCCATGACCTGGATGACTGAGAATCCCCATAGACTTTTAGTAGTCCCTTTGACTGGTCCGGAATCTCCCAAGGGCTCACAGTAGCTCAGAGGTTCTTCTTCCTCTTTGGTCTGCTTGCTGTAGCTGGACTCCATCTCTTCTACCTCCTTGGTGCTCTCAGAGGCAGGTTGGGCTACTTCGTCGGAGCCGGGGGTCAAGGAACTGGTGCTGGCCAAAGTGGTCTTGCTATGCGGCGAGGACAGTCCACTGATCTTGGACATGCTCCCTGTCATCTTGGGTGACTTTTTGCTGGACGGGCCACGGATCTGCTTCTGGGTGTATCTTCTGCCCTGGAAGAATCGTGACAGAACGACAAGAGTTGGAAGGGACCTTGGAGATCTTCTAGTCCAACCCCTCCTCCTCAGACAGGTGACCCTATATCAGGGGTAGGCAAAGTTGGCTCTTCTATGACTTGTGGACTTCAACTCCCAGAATTCCTGAGCCAAATGACTTGTGGACTTCAACTCCCAGAATTCCTGAGCTAGCATGATTGGCTCAGGAATTCTGGGAGTTGAAGTCCACAAGTCATAGAAGAGCCAACTTTGCCTACCCCTGCCCTATATCATCCCGGACAAGTGGCTCGTCCAATCTTTTTCTTGACCCCCTCCAGTGATGGAGCACCCACAACTTCTGGAGGCAAGCTGTTCTGCTGATTAATTATTCTCACTGTCAGGAAATTTATTCTTAGAACATAGAATAATCGAGCTGGAAGAGACCTCAAAGGTCTTCTAGTCCAACCCCCTGCTCAGACTAGAAACCCTATACCCGTGATGGTGAACCTATGGCACGCATGCCACAGGTGGTACGCGGAGCCATATTTATTTATTTTGTGAGATTTATATACCGCCTCACAGTGCAAGCACTCTCTAAGCGGTTTACACCAGTAAGCAATGTATATATTTATATTGCCCCCAACAATCTGGGTCCTCATTTTACCTACCTCGGAAGGATGGAAGGCTGAGTCAACCTTGAGCCGGTGAGATTTGAACCGCTGATCTGCGGATCACAGTCAGCTAAAGTGGCCTGCAGTACTGCCTCTAACCGCTGCGCCACCTCGGCTCTTTCATTTCAGACAAAATGGTTGCCTAATCTCTTCTTAAAAACCTCCAGTGACGGAGCACCCACAATTTATGGAGGCAAGCCATTCCATAGATTAATTTATTTTATTTATTTATTTTATTTATTTTATTTATTTTATTTATTTTATTTATTTTATTTATTTTATTTATTTTATTAGTGAGATTTACATACCGCCTCACAGTGCAAGCACTCTCTAAGCCGTTTACACCATTAAGCAATGTATATTTATATTGCCCCCAACAATCTGGGTCCTCACTGTCAGGGAATTTCCTCCTTAGTTCGATTGTTCTACTATTCTACCACTATAAGCCTGATTTACAAAGCTGCCGGGGCCAAAGTAAGGCATCAGCCATCCTTGTGTCACACCCAAGAAAAACTAGCCTTTGGATAGAAGCAGTTCCCCATCCAGGGGAACCCACCTTTGCGTGCTGAAGAAAATGCTCCCATCGGTTCTTCACCGCTCTCTCTCTATTGATGGTTTTCATGCAACTTTTCCCGCCACCGTAGTCCCTGGGGAAGATGGAATTTCGTCAGCTTTCCGTGTCTCTGGCGATTCTCAGTCATCCAGGTCACAAAGGTGCTTTTTTTGCAAAAGGCAACTGGATTTTCTTGTTGTTGTTTTTCTTTGAAGACGTTTCGCTTCTCATCCAAGACGCTTCTTCGGTTCTGAAGAAGAACCGAACTGAGAACTGAAGAAGCTTCTTGGATGAGAAGCGAAACGTCTTCAGGAAAAATAAAGTCCAGCTGCCTTTTTGTAAAATCGTTTTTGTTGCAGCAGCAACAGAAACCATTCACTGTCATAGAAAAAGAGGACCAGTTAATTTATTTATTTATTTATTATTCACATTTCTATGCCGCCCAACTACCGAAGGACTCCGGTTAATTCTACTCTCCTAGAGTAGTTTCCATCCATTGTTTCTTGTCCTGCCTTCGGGTGCTTTGGAAAATAATGTGACCCCCCCTCTTCTCTGTGGCAGCCCCTCAAATACTGGAATCCTGCTATCATGTCCCCTCCCGGTCCTACTTTTTTCTAAACTAGCCAAACCCATTATTCATATCCTTTAGTCTCCAGGCCTTTAGTCAACTTAGTTGCTCTTCTGCACTCTTTTTTTGTAATGTGGGGACCAAAACTGGATGCCATATTCCAGGGGTGGGCTTACTAAGGTTTCATAAAGCGGGACTAATATTCCACGTGATTTTGATTCTGTGCCTGTGTTTATACAACCAAGGATTGTATTAGCCTTTTTGGCTGCCGCCGCACACAGCTGACTCGGATTCCAAGGCTTTTCAGAACACATCATTGCCCATTCGGTGGATCATGAATTGGCCGTATCCAGGGGCGGGCTTCAAAAATTTCAGCAACAGGTTCTCTGCCCGGTTGCTGGGTGGGCGTGGCCATGGTGGGCGTGGCCTAGTTGGCCTCCTGCATCATTGCAGGGGGGAGGGCGTTTTCTCCTTCCCCAGCCTCCGGAGGGTTTCCTCAAGCCTCCGGGAGGGCGAAAACTGCCTCTCCCGGGCTCCGGAGGCTGGAAATGGGCCCGTTTCCGGCCTTCCGGAACTTCCGGGAGGACCGTTTTTCTCCCTCCCTGAGCCTCCGGGCGGGCCCTGCACTTACCTTGTATCCAAAATGGGCCGCATGGAGACTCCTGGGAGGGGCAGGGTGGGGTGGGAGGCAGAGCTGTGTTCCTGCCGGAGCTGCCCGGTACGCAGCACCGGTAGGGGGCGGCAGATTTCACAACCGCTCTGGAGCCCTCTCTGCCGGTCCACCGCCACGCGTCGCCATTTTTTCCCGGTGATTTCGGGTTGATTTTGCTTCTGCGCAGAAGCAAAATTGCACCGAAATCTCGTGAGGGGACGCACACACGCATGAGATTTCGGTGAGATTTTGCCTCCGCGCATGCGTGGAAGCAAAATTGCGCCGAAATCTTGCGCGCACGTGTCCCCTCGTGAGATTTTGCTTCCGTGCATGCACAGAAGCAAAATCGTGCGAGGGGGTGTGCGTGTAGCGAGCGCCCCCCCGAAGCGTGGAGATGCGCGTGCATGGCTCCGGTAGCGAGGTAAGTGAGCAACCCGCCCCTGGTGGGAGGGGCGGGGTGGGCGGGGCAGGGCCAGCCAGGGGTGGGATTTGGAGGTTCTCCGAACTGGCCATTACGTTAGTTATGGGTTCTCCCGAACCTGTAGCAGCCCACCCCTGGCCGTATCCACTTCCTGCAACCCTCCTTCACACGCCCTTCATCGTCTTTGTTGCTCTTCTTTGCAACTTTTCTAGGCTCTTAACCTGCTCCAGGCTCCTGAGACCTACTTGGGGTTCCAGCAGGAGATCAACGGCTTCATGCTACTGAAGGGCTCCAGCGTCAAAGCTTCCAGGAGCCAGTTGAGGGCGCAAAGCTGACGGAAGATGGAGTCGCTGTTGAGACAGAGAAAGATAGACAGGCTGATTGACAGCGGGGGGGGGGGGGAACCAGGAGAGGGGCATGGAAGGAACATGCAGGAAGACTGGAGGCTCTCCTGACCAAGGGAAATGCTCATAGATGGACAACGGAAGTTTTGCTGTCTTCAATTTTACAGCTCAATTTCTCTCCGGAATTGACTAATTTACTATCCTCCTCTCCTGCCCTTTGCCGGAGGGATGCATTTGGAAATCCTGCACCAGTTTCTGAGCGAGGGGGCACCTGCCTTGCCCCCTGCCCAATGAATCCAGCCAAGGGGAAGAAGTTTTGAGGAAGGAGGGGGGGTCTTGGCCCCTTCCCTCTGCTGAGAAACACTGGCGATGGACCCCAGATTTTGGTTTCGGGATCCCAGGATCAAATTGACAAAAACTTGGAATCTTTATAGCAGTTTTCCTTGAAATTGGAATGACAGGAAAAATTACAATTTCAAGGAAGAATTTTGTGAACGTGGGTTTTTTACAAGTTCCTGGGAAATAATTGGGGACTTTGGCATAATTGAAGGCTGAATTGGAGCAAACAGGAAAGCTGGATCCAAAACCTCCCTCCCTTTCCCTTTCCCTCCTTCTCTCTCCCTCTCTCTCTCCCTCCCTCTCTCTCCCTTTCTCCCTCCCCTCTCCCTTCCTCTCTCCCTCTCTTGCTCTCGCTCCCTCACTCCCTCTTTCCTTCTTCTCCCTCCCTCTTTCCATTTCCCTCCTTCTCTCTCCATCTCTATCTCCCGCCCTACTTCTCCCTCTCCCTTTCTCCCTCCCCTCTCCCTTTCCCTCCTTCTCTCTCCATCTCTCTCTCCCTCCTTCTCATTCCCTCTCCCTTTCTCCCTCCCCTCTCCCTTCTTCTCTCCCTCTTGCTCTCGCTCCCTCGCTCCCTCTTTCCTTCTTCTCCCTCCCTCATTCCATTTCCCTCCTTCTCTCTCCATCTCTATCTCCTGCCCTTCTTCTCCCTCTCCTTCTCCCTCCCTCTTCCCCTCTCCTTCCCTCCCTCCCTTTTGTTCCCTCCCTCTTGCCTTCTTGCTCCCTCTCTCCAATCTCCCTTTCCTCCCCTCCCTCTCTCCATTTCTCCCTCCCTCCCTCCCTTTCCCTCCTTCTCTCCCCTCCCTCTTCCTCTCTTGATCTCCCCCTCCCTCTTTCCTTCTTCTGCTTCCCTCCCTCCCACCCTTTTCTCTTTTTTAAACAAACAGGAGCCCATTGCAGATTTCACCCCCTTTGTGAGACAGAATTAGAGACAACAAACCCCACCCCCCGAACAAAACCCTCCAAGATGAGTGGCTGAACCTACAAATGCGCTTCTGGATGCTTTTGTGACAGCAAGCCATTATGGATGGGGGTGAAAGGCCGGGCCATTTTCTTCTTCTTCTTCTTTTCCGTCTCGCTCACCAAGAAGCCGCCTGTTAAAAAGAACCTGGAGGGAGAGAGAGGGAGAGAGGGGGAGGGGGAGAGGGAGAGAGAGAGAGAGAGAGGAAGAGGGAAAGGGAGAGCGTGGGAGGAAGAAGAGGGAAAGGGAGAGAGAGAGGGAGGGAGAGGGAGAGGAAAAGGGAGAGAGAGAGGGAGGGAGAGGGAGAGGAAGAGGGAAAAGGAGAGAGGGCGGGGAGGGAGGGAGAGAGGGAGAGGAAAAGGGAGAGAGGGAGGGAGGGAGAGGAAAAGGGAGAGAGAGGGAGAAGAGGGAAAGGGAGAGGGAGGGAGGGAGAGAGGGAGGGAGAGGAAAAGGGAGAGAGAGGGAGAAGAGGGAAAGGGAGAGGGAGGGAGGGAGAGAGGGAGGGAGAGGAAAAGGGAGAGAGAGGGAGAAGAGGGAAAGGGAGAGGGAGGGAGGGAGAGAGGGAGGGAGAGGAAAAGGGAGAGAGAGAGGGAGGGAGAGGGAGAGGAAGAGGGAAAGGGAGAGAGAGGGAAGGAGAGAAAGAGGGAAAGGGAGAGGGAGGGAGGGAGAGAGGGAGTGAGAGGAAAAGAGAGAGAGAGAGGGAGGGAGAGGGAGAGGAAGAGGGAAAGGGAGAGAGAGGGAAGGAGAGAAAGAGGGAAAGGGAGAGGGAGGGAGGGAGTGAGAGGAAAAGAGAGAGAGAGAGGGAGGGAGAGGGAGAGGAAGAGGGAAAGGGAGAGAGAGGGAAGGAGAGAAAGAGGGAAAGGGAGAGGGAGGGAGGGAGAGAGGGAGTGAAAGGAAAAGGGAGAGAAAGAGGGAGAGGAAGAGGGAAAGGGAGAGAGAGGGAAGGAGAGAAAGAGGGAAAGGGAGGGAGGGGGCGGGAGGGAGAGGAAAAGGGAGTGAGTGAGACCAACATACGTCAGAAAGAAAGGCACGTGTGTGGGTGGGTGTGTTTCTCGCCAGCTGCCGACCACCCAATTTCTGCCCACTGGGATGTCCATCTTCTCTAAAGGGCAGCCTGACCTCCCCCCCCATAAAAAACTTGGTCGGTTATCATTATGAAGGAGGGAGAGAGATGCGTGTTGGCAGCCCCTTGCAGGTCGAAATGCCCTTTTTGGGCAAGAGCTGGACGACCTCCTGACAGCCAGAGGCCATTTGCAATCTTTCAGAGCAGGGACTTAGGAAGGAGGAGGAAAAAGCCAGAGGGGTCCTGACGTTACCCAGATGGCTGGGGGGGGGGCAGAATTTTAAAGCTCGGGAAGTTAAGCAGGTAACACTGACAATAATAAATGCAATTGGGGAGATGATTGTGGACAGCAATGGTTTATAACTTCTGCTAGAGATATTGTCATCTCCAGAGCAAGGATGCCCAACCTTGACCACTTGTGGACTTCAACTCCCAGAATTCCCCAGCCAAATGTTCCTCAACCTTTAAGACGTGTGGACTTCAACTCCCAGAATTCCTCAACCAGATGTTCCTCAACCTTGGCCACTTTAAGATATATGGACTTCAACTCCCAGAATTCCCCAGCCAGATGTTCCTCAACCTTGGCCACTTTGAGGTGGGTGGACTTCAACTCCCAGAATCCCCCAGCCAGCCATGTATCTGAATGTAAAATTAGACCTGGTCCAACCACCCAGAACAGGATTTGCGCTTGGTGTGGAGAACTTCAACTCCTGATGTTCACAGTCAAGGTGGTAAGAGGAAGGTGAGGTCAAAACCCAAAGCAGCTACCAGGGAGAAGAGAGGCCATCGGTCAATGCGGCAGGAGTGGGGCCACCTACTCAGGTTCGGATTCGGAGTCTTCCTCCGAGGATGAGGATGAGTAGCGCGGGGGCTGAAACTCCGTTCTTCTCCTCTGTTGCTCCTTCCGCTCTTCCACGCTGGATGCGTTCCTCCTCTTGATGGATTCTCGGCGAAGACTATGGAAATATCCCCGCCCGATCTTCACCGAGTTGATCAGATGCCTGCCAAAAAGGATCAGATGTCAAATAATGCATAAAGTGGACTCTCCAAGCACAGTGCAATCCACTCGGCTGTTTTAGTTGAAAGTCACCCAGCCAGCTTTCATGCCTAAGGCAGGACTAGAACTCACCGTCTCCTTGTGATGGGCCCCAAATCACCCACCTCGCTTCCATGCCTAATTCAGGACTTGCCAGCAAAGTTGGCTAATTGCAAACTAGCTTCCATGCCTAAGGCAGGACAAGCCACCAAAGTTGGCTAATTGCAAATTAGCCGTGTTCTCGGACAGCGACTTCGCCCTGCTCCAAATCGTCAACTCTACTGAGCCTGCGGGAGCCGAGTGCGAGCGCTTCCCCGTGGAACCTGACGCCAAGGGAGCGTTTTGCAGGCCAACGTATCCTGATGGCAGATGAAGCCACCAGCTACCCCGCAAGCCAAGGATCTGACCTTGGTACTCCTTGGCGCAGCTCTATCTGCCACCTCCACCGTTTTGGGAAACTGAGCACACCGACGGGACGTGCCACGGTGAAGCCTCCAAATGGCAGGGAAGCCGACGCCCTTTTGTGCTCATAATCGTCCTCGAACATCCATTTGGGCTTTGCAAGGGTCAAACAATGAAACTACATTCATCTGCTTGTACGACAGCAGGGCCACGTGGCAGCTCTTTGTCTCCCCTTCTCAGACATGGCATTTTGGGGGGGAGGGGGGGTTGATTGTGAAAAAAGCAATTGTATGGAAATGTGAAAGCTTGGAAGCCGGTGATCTAGGGCGAAGATCCTGCGAATAAACTGGGCTTATTCCTTCGGAAAAAGCCACCCACGTACACAATTGCATTACTTAACAGAATAACAGAGTTGGAAGGGAACTTGGAGGTCTTCTAGTCCAACCCCTTGCTCCAGCAGGAGACCCTATGCCAGTGATGGCGAACCTTTTCGGCACCGAGTGCTCAAACCGGAACGCGTGTGCGCGCATGCCTGCACCGGAGTGCCGGAAACCTGAAGACCAGGTGGCCTGCGCTCGTATACGCACTGGCCAGCTGGTCTTCAGATTTCCGGCGCTCCGGCGCGCGCGAAGACCGACTGGCCAACGCGTATGCATGCGTCAGAAACCCATCGCAACCCCATGGACAATGTTCCTCCAGGCCTTCCTGTCCTCTACCATCCTCTGGAGTCCATTTAAGCTCACACCGACTTCTTCAGTGATTCCATCCAGCCACCTCGTTCTCTGTCGTCCCCTTCTTCTTTTGCCCTCAATCGTTCCCAGCATTCGGCTCTTCTCCAGTGAGTCCTTCCTTCCCATTAGGTGGCCCAAGTATTTGAGTTTCATCTTCAGGATCTGGCCTTCTAAAGAGCAGTCAGGGTTGATCTCCTCTAGGACTGACCGGTTTGATCGCCTTGCAGTCCAAGGGACTCGCAGGAGTCTTCTCCAGCACCATAGTTCAAAGGGCTCCATTCTTTGGCGCTCAGCCTTCCTTACGGTCCAACTTTCACAGCCATACATTGCAACTGGGAAAATCGTAGCCTTGACTATACGCACTTTTGTTGGCAGGGTGATGTCTCTGCTTTTTAGTATGCTGTCCAGATTTGCCATAGCTTCCCTCCCCAGGAGCAAGCATCTTTCAATTTCTTGGCTGCAGTCCCCATCTGCGGAGATCTTGGAGCCCAGGAAAATAAATGGGTGTTTACAGAGAGCTAAATTTCCCATGTGGATTTAAAAAACGAAAAGGACGTTGTTGTTGTTTTTTTAAAAAAATCTCCCTGCGGGGATTTCAAACAGTGGCAGAGTCTTTCTCTTTTTAATGTGCTTTTTATTTGGTAGAAACAGCGGAGGAGACAGTCAAACGAAATGGGCGGAACAGGAGCCAATACATCAGTCTGGGCATTACGCACGTCCGTCCGCCTGTTGGCATGTAACAAACACCCGAAACGAATGGCATCTCCTACATCGCTGCCCTTCCTTCCAAGTGATGTATTAAGGCTCCCGAAGGCCAGGGGCAGTGGTGAGATTCAAATAATTTAACAACCAGTTCTCTCCCCTGATGACCAGCTGGGTGGGCATGGCCAGGGTGTGTGACAGGCAGCACTCGGCCTCCTGCACACACACCCCCGGGAGCAAAAACGGGCCGCGGGGTGGCATCATCCCCCAGCACCCCATTTTGGGCCTAGTAGGCCTCCCTGCAGCCTCCTGGGAGTGAAAATGGGGTGCGTGGGGACTCCTGGAAGGGGCGGGGTGGAGAGGGGAGGGGCCAGCCAGCAATTTAACTACCGGTTCGACCGAACCGGCCCGAACCGGCTGAATACCCACCACTGGCAGGGGATTAAGAAAGAATGTCAGTTAGAGGTTCAAGGGGGGCTGTTTGGCTCCAAGCCTCCAACCCAAACCTGTTCCTTGGCACAGACAGTCCTTGAATTACAACAGTCCGTTTAGTGACCTCACGATGTCACGACGACACGGGAAAAAAGTGAATTATGACCGTTTTTCACACGACGGTTGAAGCGTCCCCATGCTGACGTGATCGAAATTCAGACGCCTCGGCAACTGACTCATACTTATGATGGCCGCAGAGTCCTGGAGCCACGGGATTCCCCTTTAGCCACCTTCGGCCAAGCGGAGTCAACGGGGAAGCCAGATTCACTTAACAACTCCATTTACTAAGTTAACACCTGCAGGGGATTTACTCAACCCCTGTGGCCAGCAAGGTCGTAAAATGGAACCCAACTCACTCGACAACGGTCTTGCTTAGCAACTGAAATGTTGAGTTCAATTGTGGTGGCAAGTGGAAGTTTGAAAGAAGCAAAGCGGTTCAATCTTGATAATTCCAGTATTGGAGGGGCCGCCACAAAGAAGAGGGGGGGGGTTGTCAAATTATTCTCCAAAGCAGCAGAGGGCAGGACAAGAAACGATGGATGGAAACCAATCCAGGAGAGAAGCAACCTGGAATTAAGGAGAAACTTCCTAACGGTGAGAACAATTAACCAGTGGAACAGCTTGCCACCAGAAGTTGTAGGTGCTTCATTACAGGAGGTTTTTAAGAAGAGATTAGACAACCTTTTGTCTGAAATGGTAAAAGGTCTCCTGTTTGAGCAGGGGGTTGGACTAGAAGACCTCCAAGGTCCCTTCCAGCTCTATTCTGATTGAATTCTACATAGGTGCATGGCGAGTTTGACAGAGGCGATAATTAATCTCACAAAGGAGAAGTCTGATCTTTTCCCGGACATCAGATATTAGAAAAGAAACCGCAGTTTAGAAGTCTAAGTAAAAATGTTTATTTCGGTACAAAAACAATAAATCCTCATGTCTGATATAAAAGTAGGTCTTGCTTCAATGGAAGCCAGGAACAGAAGGAAAAAATGGAATGTACACATGCGTAGAAGAACATATCAATCACGTGTTCAGGAATAAACCATTATAATGAATAGGGATGCATCTCCCTGCATATACATATAACAGGCAATAAAATCACTGCGTGACAGAGTTGGCCATGGTGAGTTGTCGTAGACCCCCTCTAAGGGCTCCAAAATTTTGGACCGCTGCAGCAACTTAATGGCACGGCGCTCATTAAAATGCAGATGACTTTAAAACGAACTTTGCAATACATCTATTAGAGTAATTGAGCGCCGACTGACCGTACGGTTGGAAACACATATTTCCTGCCACCTGCCAGACAAGGGCAGTGTCTTCCTTCTAAATGGATAACTTTTGTCAGTGGGGAAACAAAGCGCTTTTTTTCCCCCAAGAGCTAATCATCTGCAGCAGCAGAATTTCCCAGCTGCTTTACGAAATTAAATTAACATAGATAAAAGGTCAGCCTTGGGATGTTGCCAAATAAAAATGATCCAGCGAGGAAGAAAGTATATAAGTTGACTGTAAATGCTCTTTTTTGGGGGGGAAGGAGGTTTGGAGAGGCCGAGACGTGCGTTTCATTACGTTTTAAACCTGAGCAATTCGTTAATTCCGACAAGAGTTTGATAAAGGACCGAGACAAAGGTTTGCTTCCGGTATTACCGAGGTCCCTGATAACACAACATCAAATATATTTAAAGATGAAATAAAGGCAAGTGCAATCAATTCACTTCGGCTCAGCAGGAAGAGTCGGTTGGGCTTTAATGAAAAATTTCAAGAAACATTCCATGGGAAGAGAGAGGTGGCTGACCTGTACGTTCAGCGGAGGGTTGTACGCTGCTCTCAGCTTTCAAGGTATGAAATCTACGCCTTCGGAGATGGAAAGCATTTTTCAAAAGGTGGGTTTACCCAAGCTTATTGGAGTGCTAAGAGCAGGGAAAGATAGCAATAGCACTTAGACTTATATACTGCTTCATAGTGCTTTACAGCCCTCTCTTAGCGGTTTACAGAGTTCAGCATATTGCCCCCAACAATCTGGGTCCTCATTTTACCGACCTCGGAAGGATGGAAGGCTGAGTCAACCTTGAGCCTGGTGAGATTTGAACAGCTGAACTGTTGAACTAGCAGTCAGCCTGCAGTCGCAGCATTTAACCACTGCACCACTTCAGCCCTAGATGGGTCTAGGCCAGGGGTGTCAAACTCAAGGCCCGCGGGCTGGATCCGGCCCACAGAGTGCTGAAATCTGGCCCCCGGGGCCAGCTTGAAAATAGCAAAGGGCTGGCGGTGCCTCTGGCAGCCAAAATGGGGCGCAAGGGGGGGCACATGCAGCCCCCCCATGAGCCCCATTTTGGCCAGCAAAGTGTTGCAGGAAGCCATCCAGGCCCAAAATGGGCCGTGGGGGGGGGATCTCTCCCGCCCCATTTTTAGCCAGCAAAGTGCTGCAGGAAGCATCCGTCCTGTCTCCCCCTCCCCGCCGGCCGGCCCGCGGAGATCTGGCTGATCTGGCTCTTGAACAATGCTGATCTGGCTCTTGAACAAATCTATTTTGACACCCCTGGTCTAGACCAACTCGCCGAGGAACAATTTAACGTGAGATACCAGCACTCTAGACCTGTTCCTCTCTTAATATTATTAGTAATATTCATCCTCATCCTCATTCTATCCGACAGGGGCGGTAGGCACAATGGTGCGCTTATGCACGCCCCTTACATACCTCTTAGGAATGGGGTGAGGTCGATAGTAAACAGTCTAAGGTTAAAGTTTTGGGGGTTTGGGGAAGAAACCACAGAGTCAGGTAGTGAATTACATTTCTTCAGGGGGCTCAGATAAGCCCTACCTGGTGTAATGATAAGCCTTTCACTTCCTTTGTGTGGTGCTTTCTGAAAAAGCAATGAAGAGAGAGGGAGAGACAGAGAGACAGAGAGAGACAGAGAGACATAGGCACAGAGAGAGCGAGACAGAGGGAGACAGAGAGACAGAGAGAGACAGACACACACACACACATACACACACACAGATGGAGACAGAGATACAGAGAGAGAAATTCCACAGAGAGAGACACAGAGAGACGGCAAGGAAGAGAGAGGGGGGAGAGATAGAGGGAGGGAGAGAGAGAGAAAGAGAGACAGAGACAGAGATACCGAGAGAGAGAAAGAGAGAGAGAGACATACAGAGAGAGACAGAGAGACGGAGAGGAAGAGGGGGGGGGAGAGAGAGAGGGAGGGAGAGGGAGAGAGAGAGGAGAGAGAGAGACAGAGACAGAGACAGAGAGAGAGAGAAAGAGAGAGAGAGACATACAGAGAGAGACAGAGACGGAGAGGAAGAGGGGGGGAGAGAGAGAGGGAGGGAGAGGGAGAGAGAGAGGAGAGAGAGAGACAGAGACAGAGACACAGAGAGAGAGAAAGAGAGAGAGAGACATACAGAGAGAGACAGAGACAGAGAGGAAGAGGGGGGGAGAGAGAGAGGGAGGGAGAGGGAGAGAGAGAGGAGAGAGAGAGACAGAGACAGAGACACAGAGAGAGAGAAAGAGAGAGAGAGACATACAGAGAGAGACAGAGAAGGAGAGGAAGAGAGAAAGAGGAGAGAGAGAGAGACAGAGATACAGAGAGAGAGACAGAGAGAGAGAGAGGAAGAGAGAGGGGGAGAGAGAGGGAGGGAGAGAGAGACACAGAGAAAGAAAGAGGGAGGGAGGGAGAAGGAGAGACAGAGAGAGGAGAGACAGAGACGGAGAGGAAGAGAGAGGGGGGAGAGAGAGGAGAGAGAGAAAGAGGAGAGAGAGAGAGAGACAGACAGAGATAGAGACACAGAGAGAGAGGAAGAGAGAGGGGGAGAGAGAGGGAGGGAGAGAGAGACAGAGAGAAAGAAAGAGGGAGGGAGGGAGAAGGAGAGAGAGAGAGAAGAGAGACAGAGAGAGGGAGGGAGAGAGAGTGTGAGAAAGAGAGAGGAGTCTTTTGTCCATAGTTCAAGGTTAGTTTCTGCGCATGGCCGTTCAGTGTTTTCCTACCTCATCTGCGCGAGGTCCCTAGGGAGAGTCCTCAAATCCTTCTCTATATGTCGAAAAGGCAGAAGTTTCTTCTCTGGTTCCAGGAGCTAAAGAAACAAATGCCAGCAGACACGAAAGGAAAATGTAGTTCACAATCACCACTACTTAATTTCCCCGGGAACGAGGGAGTAACTGAAAATAACCGGAAGAAGCCGGTATGCCCAACGTGTCTCCTCTCAGCCTAAATTCTGAGAACTTAAAAAAAAAAAACAATGGAACTCTGCCATGGAGTTTCCATAGCAACGTCTTGGCCATTTTGGACGCCATCTTGCCTTGTTTTGGCCCTGTCCTGTGGACATTCTTGCCCGCAGCCAAACCCGCCTGGGACCTGCTAATCCAACCTTTCATGGATCGGGATAAAACGTACCCTTGGCTTCGACTTCTTGGAAAGCTCGGTTTCTACCGGTTCCGCAAATTCTTCCAGAGCAACTTCCTCTTTGTAGAGATCCTGAAATGACAAGGCAACAGGTTGGTTGGATTGGCACATCATCTTGGCTTAAAAGAATCTGTGGGGTTCGTGAGGGAAAAAAATCACCCAGGACTGATATTGATCGCGCAAAATCATCATCTTCTTTTAGCGACCTCATAATCCCTTGCGGGATGGAGTCTGGGCAACTGAATGGAGCTAGCAGAGTGTTTCCTGGCCGGATGCCTTTCCTGTTGCCAATGCGGAGTTTTGTTCAGCAGATATATATTCTCATTGTGCCCAGAGAGAGAAATATCTGCCTCTACCTAGGATCGAACTCACAGCCTCATAGTATTTTCCAACCTTTAAGCTATGTGAGACTTTCCAACTTCCAGAATGCTGGCTGGGGAATTCTGGGAGTTGAAGTCCACAAAGCTTAAAGTTGCCAAAGTTGAAAAACATTGTTCCTAAACACGTCCAAATTATAATGTGGAAAGAGGATTCTGTATGGCAGCACGGAAACGTTTGGCATCTCTTAGTTGATGGAATGTTTATGAATATTCCTGGGCATCAGATCCTTTAGCAAGCAGCTGTCTGTGGAAGGCAATTTTTTTTAAAGAGAGTGGCTGCTAATTATAAACTTGGCTACAGAGCATGGAGCGAAAACGCTTTGGTCATGGGTTCTCCATAATGTTTTGTGGAAGGAAGGAAGGAAGGAAGGAAAGAATGAAGGAAGGAAGGAAGGAAGGAAGGAAGGAAAGAAAGGAGGAGGAGGAGAGAGGATGAGGGGAGGAGAATGAAGGAGGAAGGGAGAAGAAGGAGGAGGAGGAGGGGGAGGGGGAGGAGGAGAAGAAGAAGAAGACAAAGAAGAAGACGAAGACGAAGACGAAGAAGACAAAGAAGAAGAAGACGAAGACGAAGACGAAGACGAAGACGAAGACGAAGACGAAGAAGAAGAAGAAGAAGAAGAAGAAGAAGAAGAAGAAGAAGAAGAAGAAGAAGAAGAAGAAGAAGAAGAAGAAGAAGAAGAAGAAGAAAGATGTGGCTCAGGATTGAATTGTGGGGTCCTTAGTGTTCTCTAAGCTTGGAGAACCCCAAGAATCCAGCAAAGAAGGGAAAAAAGTGAAAGTGATGCTACCATCGCCCTCACTCTGCTTCCCTTCTGATCTTCTCATCGAACATAGCCGCTTCCTGAAGCAGATCTGTGCGGGCACACTTCACAGCACATCACAACTCTCCACTCCACCAGATTTTCTTTTTTATTTTATTTTTTTAATATTGATTTTCATATCCACCCCACCAGATTTTCATAACACACAACCTGAAGATAAAGTAGAGGCTGTAACAACCATGCAACAGGTTGGCCAAGTGTACTGCTTCTGTTAGAGCCGCAGTGAAGCCTGTTACAGTATATCCCTCAACCGTGGCATAATGGTTGATTCACAAGATCACAGTTCAACCAAATGTCTGAACGTCTGAAGCCAGTCTGAAGTGCCAATGGTTTAGAATTAGATTATGGATGCCTGAAGCCAGACAAAGTGCAAATGCCATATATTCAGAATATTCCCCATAATGTTGCTCTCAGGTGACAGGAGCACCTCTGCATAACCTTCAATGTGCTGGAGGGTGGCAGCCACTCCAAAGATGCTTATTGATGATATTCAATTAATGGTTCCTATGGTACACGTCCCATGTCTCCTTTGTAATGATTTATCAGCTAAATCACAGAACAGAAGAACAGAGTTGGAAGGAAGGGACCTTGGAGATCTTCTAGTCCAACCCCCTGCTCAAGCAGGAGACCCTATACCATTTCAGACAATTGTCCGGATCTCTTCTTAAAAACCTCCAGTGATGGAGCACCCACAACTTCTGGAGGCAAGCCGTTCCACTGGTTGGTTGTCCTCACTGTTAGGAAGTTTCTCCTTAATTCCAGGTTGCTTCTCTCTTTGATTAGTTTCCATCCGTTGCTTCTTGTCCTGCCTTCAGGTGCTTTGGAGAATAAGTGGACCCCCTCTTCTTTGTGGCAGCCCCTCAAATACTGGAAAACTGCTATTATGTCACCCCAAGACTAGACAATATCCAATTCCTGCAACCATTCTTCATATCCTTTAGCCTCCGGCCCCCTGACCATCTTTGTTGCTCTTCTCTGCACTCTTTCTAGAGTCTCAACATCTTTTTTTTAGGTTTAGATTACATGCTATGGATTCTATCTTCCTGTATAGATTTGCCTGGCCATCCTGCAGTCTAGGAAGAGAGGTACATCTCCACAGGGACCTATATACATTATTGTTACTCACTGGATGTAAACTTTCATCCACCCCCCAACCAACAAACATGCAGCTTTCTTGCCTCTCTTGATCTTGTTGTGTTATCGACAAATCTTCCCACTTGTTCTATCTGGGCTTAAGTGACTGTTTTCAGTGCTGGCTTTAATCTTTGATCTAAGACTGCAATGTTTACTCTTTGATTCTGAGCAACTTTGAGATCTTTTAAAAGGGGGGGAAAGAGAGAGAGAGAGAGAGATCAAATATTTCGGGGGCTGCACTCCTGCCCTTATTGACTAGTACTCTTTCCATCTTCCAACTCTTTGTTTTTTTCCTTCAAGAATCTTCCTTTTATCATTGCAGCTCTAATTTTAAAAAAGCGATATAGATATATAGATATATATACACACACACACATATATATATACAGTATATACATATACAGTTTGTATGTGTGTGTGTGTGTGTGTGTGTATATATATATATACACACACACAGAGTGTATATATATATATATATATATATATATATATATATATATATATATATATATATATATATATATATATATATATATATATATATATATATATATATATATATATATATATATATATATATATATATACACACCGGTATATATATATGTATGTATATATGTATATATGTATATTGTGTGTGTGTATATATCTATCTCTATCTCTATCTCTATCTCTATCTCTATCTCTATCTCTATCTCTATCTATCTCTATCTATCTATCTATCTATCTATCTATCTATCTATCTATCTATCTATCTATCTATCTATCCATCTTTATCTTTATTTATCTTTATTTATCTTTATTTATCTTTAT
Source organism: Diadophis punctatus similis (assembly GCA_023053685.1). Lineage (NCBI taxonomy): Eukaryota > Metazoa > Chordata > Lepidosauria > Squamata > Dipsadidae > Diadophis > Diadophis punctatus. The sequence continues at coordinate 3,511,142 of JALIGW010000030.1, read as the reverse complement.
TTATTTATTTATTTATTTATTTATTTATTTATTTATTTATTTATTTATTTATTTATTTGTGAGATTTATATACCGCCTCACAGTGCAAGCACTCTCTAAGCGGTTTACACCAGTAAGCCATGTATATTTACATTGCCCCCAACAATCTGGGTCCTCATTTTACCTACCTCGGAAGGATGGAAGGCTGAGTCAACCTTGAGCCGGTGAGATTTGAACCGCTGACCTGCGGATCACAGTCAGCTAAAGTGGCCTGCAGTGCCCCACTCTAACCGCTGCGCCACCTCGGCTCTATATTGATATCATGTCAACCCTAGTTCTCCGTTTCTCTAGACTAGCCAAACCAAAAGAGCCACTGTGGCGCAGTAGTTAGAGGGCAGCACTGCAGGCTACTTCTGCTGACTGCTAGTTCAGCAGTTCAGCAGTTCAAATCTCACCAGGCTCAAGGTTGACTCAGCCTTCCATCCTTCTGAGGTGGGTAAAATGAGGACCCAGATTGTTGGGGGCAAAATGCTGAACTCTGTAAACCGCTTAGAGAGGGCTGTAAAGCACTATGAAGCGGTATATAAGTCTAAGTGCTATTGCTAAGTGTTATTACTTTCTCAAAACAATCAGTCGCATGGTCCAATCCCAGTGTGGTCTGGCAACCGAGTGGCATTACTCCACCTTCCTCTGACCAGGTGTGAGAATGACCTTGGTTCCCAAGAGAAAACTATTTTGTTTTGGCTACGGAATCCCCTCTGTCTCAAGTCCCCCCTCCCTGTCTAAGTCTAAGTGCTATTGCTAAAAGCCGTCAGAAGTCCTATTTTTTCAGTGCTGTTGTAACTTCGGTCACTAAATGAACGGTCAAAAGTCAAGAACTACCTGTGTTGAGTTTTACTTTAAGGTGGAAACTCGCTGGAGATTTAGGACGAGAGCCTATTCCATGTACGGTTTGCTAATTGAAAAGGAATAAAAGGTATTATATTTTGCCTGTTTCGGTGAGAGACTCAAGCCTGTACATTTTCTCAAGAGATTGTTAAAGTATGCATTATTAATGTTAATTGCTAATGTCTCTCTCTCTCTCTCTCTCTCTCTCTCTCTCTCTCTCTCTCTCTCTCTCTCTCTCTCTCTCTCTCTCTCTCTCTCTCGTATTCAGATTTATTTTTTACTAAATCCTCACGCCTGTAAGAAACACAAAAGCTTAATTAAAAGTACCAAATCAGCGGAAGCAAAACATGAAATGAATTAGATGAGCTTGAGAAATTCTCCAAAGCCTTCAGGGGCTTCAAACTAGGCTCTACGTCTTGAAAGGTGGGGGGAAAATCCCCGTTGAATAATATGCTCTGGATCAGGCTATCCCGTGAATTCTGCTGGGCGAGGATGCTGCTGGTTCTAGGAAGCTACAATAAGAGAAAAAGAACAAGACAAAACAAAAATAAAATGTAAAAACGAAAGGGGAGTTGGTGAAGAACCGAGGGTGAGAAAAATCAACCAGAATAGAGCTGGAAGGGACCTTGGAGGTCTTCTAGTCCAGCCCCCTGCTCAAGCAGGAGAACATATACCATCTCAGACAAGTGACTGTCCAGTCTCTTCTTAAAAACCGCCAGTGATGGAGTGCCCACGATTTCTGGTGGCAAGCTGTTCCACTGGTCAATTGTTCTCACTGTCAGGAAATTTCTCCTTAATTCCAGGTTGCTTCTCTCTTTGATTAGTTTCTATCCATTGTTTCTTGTCTTGCCTTCAGGTGCTTTGGAGAATAAGTGGACCCCCTCTTCTTTGTGGCAGCCCCTCAAATACTGGAAGACTGCTATCATGTCACCCCTAGACTAGACAATACCCAATTCCTCCTTAATTCCAGGTTGCTTTTCTCCTTGATTAGTTTCCATCCACTGTTTCTTGTCCTGCCCTCCGGTGCTTTGGAGAATAATTTGACCCCCTCTTCTCTGTAGCAGCCCCTCAAATATTGGAAGACTGCTATCGTGTCACCCCTAATTCTTCTTTTCTCTAGACTGGCCAAATCCTGCAACTGTTCTTCATATTATTATTATTTTTGGCTCCAGGCAAAAACTGCAGCAGGAACAGTTGTGCAATGGGGCGAAAACTCACTCAGCAACTGTCTTGCTTAGCAACAGAAATGTCAGGCTCCCTTCTGGTCGTATGTCGAGGGCTCCTTATACCTGCATCCTACTTCAGTTTTCCTCGTAACGTTTCTTCTCTCTCCAAATACTTCACAAGAAAAGTATTACATTCCTCTGTTCACAACAGAATTCCTTATGAAACCAGACTTGAAATTTTGGGACTTCAAAATTTAGAACTCCGCCGCCTTCGATCTGACCTAAGTGTAGCTCATAAAATTATCTGCCTCAATGTCCTACCTGTTAACGACTACTTCAGCTTCAACCGCAATAATACACGAGCTCACAATAGATACAAACTTAATGTAAACCGCTCCAGACTTGATTGCAAAAAATTTGACTTCAACAACAGAGTTGTCAACGCCTGGAACACTTTACCTGACTCAGTAGTTTCTTCCCCAAACCCCAAAAACTTCAACCTCAGATTATCTACCATCGACCTCACCCCATTCCTAAGAGGTCGGCAAGGGGCGTGCATAAGCGCACAATCGTGCCTACCGTTCCTGTCCTAATGTACCCATATATTCTTACCTCTTTTACTCTTATTCATGCTTGTATTATTACATATATATTCAATCATGTTTTACTGTTTATACTTTGCTTATAATCATATATGCTTGACAAATAAATAAATAAATAAATAAATATATAAATAAATAAATAAAATTCTCTGTTAACACACATTTCTTTCCATCGAGAAAACGCATCTGGTAAAGACACATCTGGTGTCTTTGGTGGAGAATTTGGCTAGCTTGAAGTTTGGGCTCTTTTCCGCAGATCTGCCAAAATTTATCTATTTTCCAATGCTAAACTGCCATCCGGATTCGACTTGCCAGAGCTCAAATGTTTGTTAATCCTGGTCTGGAAGAGGATTTCGATTTTCCCCGGTTCGGCTGACATAGGAACCTCGTAACAAGAAAAGGTCTCTTTTCATTCCTTGCAATGCCCAGAAGCGTCCTGGGTAATATTATTTTTTCTATAATGATCAGCTATCGTGGGAGGATTCCACGCTTAATGGCAGTCTAAAAATAGTTTCTAATGAATACTGTTAAAACAATAAGCAGGAGAGAGCTTTGTAACGGTGCTCATAAAGGGGGAAATGATCCTTTCTGCTGTGCATACACCAATATCAACGTTTTTTTGTTGGTTGCATCGTGTTTTTATTCCGACCAGATTTTTTCTCCCGTCAGCTAAGAACATGCAGAGCTGCTGCCTCTCGGTCCTCGGCCTGCCTACTTCTGGAATACTGTGAATAAACATTAACAGAACTGCTGTGTGTTATAATTGGATTGCTGCTTTTAAAATGCACGAGCTGTTTCCGACATAAATCCAATTAAAGTCTTACTTAAATTTAGGCTGGGAAGAATTCCGGAGTTATTTGATTCGCCCTTAGTCTTATTCATCCTTTGCAATGTAGTATCTGAAAAGCACCGTTTTTTCCCCACCCTTGTATAGTCTGCATTTAAGAGAGAGAGAGAGAGAGAGACAGAGAGACAGAGACAGAGACAGAAAGAGAGAGACACACACACACAGAGAGAAAGAGAGACAGAGAAAGAGAGACAGAGACAGAGAGAGAGAGACAGAGACACAGAGACAGAGACACAGAGAGAGAACACTAGAGGCAGAGAGAAAGAGAGAGCATGAGAACGAGAGAGGATGAGAGAGAGAGGATGAGAGAGAGAGACAGACAATGAGAGACACAGAGAAAGAGAATAATAGCAATAGCACTTAGACTTATATACCGCTTCATAGTGCTTTACAGCCCTGTCTAAGCGGTTTACAGAGTTCAGCATATTGCCCCCAACAATCTGGGTCCTCATAAAAGGACGAGAGAGACAGGGAGAGAACAAGAGAGAGACAGAGAGAATGAGGATAAGAGAGAGAGAAGGGGGATGAGAGAGAACGAGAGAACGAGAGGATGAGAGAGAACGTGAGACAGAAAGAGAATGAGAGAGAATGAGAACGAGAGAGAGAGAGAATGAGACAGAGAGAATGTGAACGAGAGAGAGAGAGAGAGAGAGAGAGAGAGAGAGAGAGAGAGAGAGAGAGAGAGAATGAGAGAGAGAATGAGAGTCAGAGAACTAGAGAAAGAGAGAGAGAGAGAGAGAGAGAGGGACAGATACAGACTTGTTAACTTCTGGACTCCGATTTTATTGCCTACAGTCCAAACTGCCAGTGCCGTGTTGAATTGGGCACCTGATACTTCTTTTATAAGAGTTGTTAGTTGACACCAAAGATTAAAAAGCCATTATTAATTATCTCCTGGAGCTCGTTGAAAACGCATGTTCCACCTTTTGTGGCAAAGATCCGTGGTCTGTCACTGGCGTTAGAACAGAACAGAAGAGAACAGAACAGACAACAGACTTGGAAGGGACTTTGGAGATCTTCTAGTCCAACCCCTTGCTAAAGCGGGAGACCCTGTAACATTCCAGACAAATACTTGTCCAAACTTCTTGAAAACCTTCGGTGATGGAGCACCCACAACTTCTAGTGGCAAGCCGTTCCACTGGTTGATTGTTCTCCCAGTCAGGAAATTCCTCCTTAGTTCTAGGTTGCTTCTCTCCTTGATTAGTTTCCATCCATGGCTTCTTGTCCTACCCTCAGGCCCTTTGGAGAATAGCTTGACCCCTTCTTCTCTGTAGCAGCCCTTTTAGTTCTTCTCCTGGCTCCTTTTTGCCGCCTTGCTAGTGGCCATAAAGTGACTTTGCCTGATTGGGCTTATTATTAGTGACATTAATAAAAGGATCCAGGGCTGCAGCCAGTGCGGTTGTTGTTGTTTTCTGAGGCTGAACCAGCTACTGTGTGAGGAACTGGTGCCGGAAGCACCTGTCATCTTTCATTTTTCATGTTGACAAGTTTTCAGGCATGTTTTCATCCCGAGCTAGACTCCAACCTGACAATTTGGATGTCGAGGTTGCGAAAGAACAGTCCGGAGTTTGGAAGGAAATCGGCTTTTCTGGAGCCAAAATGTAGGAATGTGTTAACTTCAGATTAACAGAGTTGGAAGGGACCTTGCAGGTCATCTAGTCCAACCCCCTGCCCAAGCAGGAGACCCTACATCTGCCTCTACCTAGGATCGAACTCACAACCTCCTGATTGTGAGGCAAGAGCTCCACCTCTAGGCCACAGAACTGTCGGACACTTAGATAATCAGAGATTCTCAAGAAGAGTTAGCCCATTTGGCAGGTTTCAAAACAAACAAACAGAAAACAACAATGTTGACTAAGAATATGTCTTCTCCAGTGGTGAAATTCAATTTTTTTTTACTACCGGATCTGTGGGCGTGGCTTGGTGGGCGTGGTGTGGCTTGGTGGGCGTGGCTTCAGTTCCCGCGGGCTGGAACTGAAAGGTAAGGCCAACAATTTTGGCCTGCAGAGACGTTCTGGAGGCGGGGGAGACTGTAAATTTATGATTTATTGTGCATAATCGAGAAATAACAATGTTGTAAAAACGGGTGTAGATCTGTATTAAAATATTTAGATGTTTAATGAAGAAAAATAATTTAAAAAAATTTTTTTTAAAGATACATTTGTCAAGAATGATGAGGTACAACACTTAATGATTGTCATAGGGTACAAATAAGCAATCAGGAAACAATCAATATTAATATAAATCAATATTAATATAAATCAATTAATATAATAACAACAACAACAACAACAACAACAACAACAACAGAGTTGGAAGGGACCTTGGAGGTCTTCTAGTCCACCCCCCTGATTAGGCAGGAAACCCTACACCACTTCAGACAGATGGTTATCCAACATCTTCTTAAAAACTTCCAGTGTTGGAGCACCCACAACTTCTGGAGGCAAGTTGTTCTCACTGTCGGGAAATTTCTCCTTAGTTCTAAGTTGCTTCTCTCCTTGTTTAGTTTCCACCCATTGCTTCTTGTCCTGTTTCTTGTTTCCTTTCTGTTTCCTTTAATGCGGTGTCTTCCAAACTGCCAGCCCAAAAGACCCTTTCCAGCCATTTTTTATTTAGCGCAGTGGTTCCCAACCTTTTTTTGGCCATGCCCCATCTAAGCATCTCTAAAATCCTGATCCCCTGTGACATATAATTCTTTGAGTCTTGTCTATGCATATATTAAAAAGTGTTGCTAAGGTCTAGAGTCACACATTTTCGAATTGCCCCCATTAAAAACCAAACAGACAACTGATGATGTAACGGACAACTGATTTAACAGACAACTGATTTAACGGACAACTGATTTAACGGACAACTGATTTAACGGACAACTGATGATTTAACGGATAACTGATGATTTAATGGATAACTGGTGATTTAATGGATAACTGAAGATTTAACGAGAGATGCACACACTTACCGGAGGTAGCTGGCCCAGACCGTACAGGGTGAGTTTCCTGGGATCGAGGTAAAGGGGGTCTCCGAAATCCTGATAGGGTTTCCAGCAGGGGGTAAAATACCCCTGTTGCGAGAGTTGTTTGGCTCTCCGATGATAGCTCTCTCGAAATACTTGTTCTCTCGGGACATCCCAGCAGTTGTAGATGGTTTTGCTCCGCGTCTGGATCTTCAAACCTTTCTGGGGTGGGATGGGCAGTGGCCTGATCAGCACAAAGTAGCGAGGATCAATTTTGGGGTTCAGGGGCATCCTGCCACTGTTGCCCCCGGGGCGGGTTCCAATAAGAAACTCAAGTAACCGATCGATCAATAGGCTATCGATTTCTTGAGTCAAGCCCTTGTAAAAAAACTAATCTACAAGGAAATACTCCCTTTGCATTCACTGTCTTGGGCAATCAGGGGTTTTCCACCCATCAAAGCAAACCACGTTTGCTCCAAGTATGCTGGGCTGTCGGCGGCATCCAAGCCAGGATTCCTGATTGGCCTCCCAGGAGGAACAAAGCTGCTAATCTCAGACCGAGGGACTGCTTAACCCTTGAGAGAAAGCAAGCTTAGTGGCCCCCTTGCCTTTGGGGCTCTGCAAAACCCCAGAAATTAAAACCAGGCTTTCCAACAAGCCGTGATGAGAGACCCTCACTGAGATCTAAACCCAGTTTGGACCTAATGTGGACCCAGCTCTCTGAATTTCCCTACTGCGACCGTATTTCCACATCTGTGACATCTATGTCCCTATGCCTATCTCTCTCTCCTTTCTTTTCTTTCTCCTTTCTCCTATCAAGCCCCTAGTCCCTAAGAGTACTCTGCCTTCCTATCAAGCCTGTTTTCACAGCCAAACCTGCAGCCCTCCCACTACCCCATCTTCCCCATCCGGGACTTTCAACTTTACTCTAGGCTGGAAGGCTTTTGTTCCTCTCCCCAATTTTTATTTTCAAGATACTAGTCCCTAAGAGGTCCTTTACAGCCGGTCTAGAAAACTGAACGCCAAAGGTCTCATGGCTGAACAGAGGCCTCCTCCCTGAACTCCCACTCACTCCAAACCCACTCAAGCCCAACGACCCCCGACCTGGGGGCTGTTTTCCCCCCTAGCCCCCTCCCCTTTATAAATTCTTCTTTCCTTCCTAACTTTCCCTGGGCTTTATAAGGCTCCAGCTAAGCCCAAGGCCTGGGGTGGGGGCTTCCATTAAAGAAGAGGCCGACATTTTCCAGCCGCGCGCCCCCCGCCCCAATTTGGAGACGCCCCTCCCCGCGCCGTCTTTCTCCTGCCCCCTCCCAACGCCAACTGCTTTGGAAGGAAGGCGGGGCCGAGAGGAGATGGCGTCGCCCGTTGCCCTTGGCAACCGCAACTGGCAAGCGCGCGGACTGGGATGTCCCTCGACGCTGTCCGTAGCAGCCAGCTGAAGCTGCTTCCGCCCTTTCTTTTTGAACGCAGGACTGAATGAATGCATAAATGCACGAATCTTCTCGGCTTTTTTTTTCCTTTTTTTTTTGCAACCACCTTTATATTTTGCCTAATTTAAAAAAAAATGGAGAGATGTACGATTTCTCTGTTCCCCACCTGCATTTTTATTTATTTATTTTATTTTATTTATTTTATTTTGCTGTTCTTATATGCCGCCCTACGTACAACAGAGTATAAGAACAATATAAAAACAGTAGCAAAATAAAACATTTAATTAATTAAAAGATTAAAAAGCCAAACAACACATTTTAACTCCTATTGAGGGGGGGGAAAGGAATTAAAGTGTTTTTCAAACTTTTAAAAAGTATGGACTACAGCTCCCAGAATTCCCCAGCCAGCGTGAGAATTCTGGGAGTTGAAATCCGCCCATCTTAAAGAATGCTGGCTGGCGAATTCTGGGAGATGGAAGTCCATACCTCTTCCCTGCTGATTAATTTGAAAACCTGCCCTGAACAGGGGTTGGACTTGATGGCCTCCCAGAGCCCTTCCTTCTCTATGAATGAATGAGAAGCAATGATACCGCAAGAGCAAAGTGATTACTATGTGAGCAATGGAACAATAGCAACAAACAAGTAATTTTTAGTACTTGAGAGTAGTTTTAAAGAATGAGTAATTTTTTAATAATTGCATTACATCAGAGGTCTTCAGACTTGGCAACTTTAAGACTTGTGGACTTCAACTCCCAGAATTCTGGGAGTTGAAGTCCACAAGTCTTAAAGTTGCCAAGTTTGGGCACCCCTGCATTACGTCATACACTGGGTATACACTGGGTCCCATTTCCTGACTGTATTGCTAATTGGCCAAGTATCCTGTTGTTATGTACACAGCAGGGGTGGGTTCTAACTTACCTCGCTGCCGGTTCACTTCCTCCCGCGCCACGTGGCCGCACCGTGTGGACATGTGCTTGCTTCACGTGCGCACATGCGCAGTGCCAAAAACTCAGCTTCTGTGCATGTGCAGAAGCCAAAAACAAAATGGTGGCGCCCACGGACTGGCACCGACACAACCGGCTCTGATATACTTATATTGTATATCATCATCATCTTTTAACGACCCCATAATCCCTTACAGGGTAGAGTCTGGGCAACTGAATGGAGGTGAGTGTTTACCGGCCGGATGCCCTTCCTGATGCCAGTGCGGAGTTTTGTTCAGCAGATATATTCTCATTGTGCCCAGAGAGAGAAATATCTGCCTTTACCTAGGATCGAACTCACAGCCTACTGACTGTGAGGCAAGAGCTCCACCTGTAGGCCACCGCACCACACCGCATCGCACCACACTGCATCCCATTCTCTCTCTCTCTCTCTCTCTCTCTCTCTCTCTCTCTCTCTCTCTCTCTCTCTCTCTCTCTCTCTCTCTCTCTCTCTCTCTCCCTCCCTCCCTCCCTCCCTCCCTCCCTCTCTCTCTCTCTCTCCCCACCCTCCCTCCCTAATATTATATATAATTGTCATTGAGCTGGAGGACTAGAAATTGAATGAATGAATGGATACATGACCTGCGCCTCTTCCCATCTAATTGTTACTTTTGGCTTCATTGATAATTTTAATAATTAAATGTTACATCTTAGGGACTGACTCACTGCATGTAATTGGCGCAGCCCGTGGGGCGGCACTCCATTGTGGGGCGCATGCATGGCCATCCCAGCCTTTGGGGAAGTGTGCAAGCCACCTTCTAAGTTGTGAGTTTGTAGTCTAGTCTCCATGGCAGCTGAAGGGGTGACGTGGGAACAATCCTTGCTGCATCAGGCCACCCATTTTGCTCCGGGCGAAGGATTCTGAAAAACGGAGGCGTAACTGGGTGGCATTCAATCTACTCTGTGAGTCAGTCGCAGGTAATTTCAATGTGGCTGCCAGCGCGTAATTCTCAGCAACTCGACGCGGATCCAACCTGGCGTTGCATTGTTGCTTTTCTTGTTCCTCAAGCATCAAAGACGGGCGGTTTTCTTGGCTGGCAAAGAGGGATCCATTGCGTGGCCGAAGGGGAGAACAAGGGTGGAGAATAACAAGCTTTTTCTTGTCCGTGTTGCTACTGACGCAACAGATCTTCTTAGTCCACAAAGAACCACAAAGGAGAGGGAGTCAACCTGTTCTCCAAAGCACCAGAAGGCAGGACAAGAAGCAACGGAGGGAACCCATCAAGGAGAGAAAAGCAACCTGGAATTAAGGAGGAATTTCCTAACAGTGAGGATAATCAACCAATGGAACAACTTGCCTTCGGAAGCTGTGGTTTGCTCCATCACTGGAGGTTTTGAAGAAGAGATTGGACATTTGTCTGGAATAGTTCAGGGTCTTCTATACTTCTGAATATAAATAAATAGATAGGTTTCAGACTTGCTTAAATCTTAAACCCAATGCTTGGGTAGGGGGTTGGACTAGAAGACCTCGAAGGTCCCTTCTGAGTCTAGTTGTTCTTTTATGGGAACTCAGCCAGAATCAAGGGGTTGAAACAGGGTGTTAGATAAGAATTACTCTCATCAGAGGCGAAATAGATCTTTTCCTGAAACTCTGACATTATAGAAAGAAAACCGCAGTTTAAATACTAAAGTATAAAATATTTATTTCGGTACAAAAACAAATAAATCACATCCTGGCTATAAAACAGGTCTTGCTCCTTACAGAAGCTGAAAAAGAAGGAAGGAACAAAGAAAGGAATGTACGCATGCGTACTAGGAACATATTAATCACGTGCTCAGGAACAAACCATCATATTTGATAGGGATGCATCTCCCCTGCATATACATGTAACAGGCAACATAAAATCACTGCCTGACACAGGGCAATCAGATCCGTGACATCATCAGCAGGCATTCTTATATGCCGCCCTACACCTCGGGAGTAGGGCGGCATATAAGAACCAATAAATAAATAAATAAATAAATAAATAAATAAATCTATGCAATGAAAATCATTTCCACCACTAGATGGCAGCCAGGAGACACAGAAAACACCAACTCTTGCCCTCCCCCAGTGGCTATCTGAATTTTTGCAGGGGTTGAAGTTCACACTTCTTAAAGTCTACTTGGGTTAGAAACATTCCCATTAGAAGCATGGGAGCATGCATCCTGGCACCTCAACAGCTATTTAAGTATGTGAGAATATACAAGCCCAAGGTCATCTAGCTGGCTTTGTGACTGCCCAATGCCTAACTCAGGACTTGAACTCGGCGGTCTCCTGAAATCTACCTGGGAGTCTCCGTCAGAACAAATACAGAGAAAATAAACACGCCAGGAAGTTTGAGCAATTCTTTAGCGAATTTGGTTAACTCTCAGGAAGGGATTTTTTTTTAAACCTTTGGGGACAATGAGGGATTGTGACATGAAGAGCTGTTGAAGGGTTGCGGATAATTAATAATGAGGACTTGGCTCGTGTTTTTTTTGTTCAAGCTGAGGAAATAATCTGGGCCCATCAATGCTAATAACTTAATCCTCCACACACGCGGGTGCACACACACACACACACACACACACACACACACACACACACACACACACACAGAGTCTATATGGGTGCGCGTGTATAAATGTAACCGCCCATCCCAGTGGTGGCATTCAGCCGGTTCGGGCCGGTTCGAGCGAACCAATAATTAAATTGCTGTCTGAAAGTTTGAGCTCCCCGCCCCTTTCAGGAGACCCCATGCGCCCCGTTTTGGCTCCCAGGTAAGTTCAGGGAGGCCTACTAGGCCCAAAATGGGGCGCGGGTATGTGTGTGCAGCGCTCCCCCCCCGTGGCCCGTTTTCACTCCCAGGAGGCTGCAGGGAGGCCTACTAGGCCCAAAACGGGGCATGGGGGGGTGCGTCCCCCCGCGGCCCCTTTTTGCTCCCAGGGGGGTGCAGGAGGCTGCCTGCCACACCCCCTGGCCATGCCCACCATGGCCACGCCCACCCAGCCGGTCATTAGGGCAGAGAACCAGGGGTGAAATGCTCCCGGTTCGCTCGTGCCTGTTGGTCGTCGGAGAGCCGGTCGCGAAGGCAGCGCGAGGCTCCGTCCACCCACCGGGACACCGCCATTTGGGTTCTTTTACCCTCTGCGCATGCGCAAAGCGTTCTGTGCATGCACAGAGGGTAAAAGAGCTCAAATGGCGGCGCCCGGGCGGGTGGGCGGAGCCTCGCGCTGCCTTCGCGACCGGCTCTCCGGCGACCGACAGGGACGAGCAAACCGGGAGCATTTCACCCCTGCAGACAACCAGTTGTTAAATTATTTTAATCCCACCACTGCCCCCCCCCGCCCAACGGACTCAAGTTTTCTGTGAAAAGTCCTTGAGATTCCAAGCACGAGCTTTGCACTGATTTTGAAAAAAAGATTGCAGACTTTCGTTATCAATGCAAATGAGCCTCTCCTGATGAAAAAGGAAAACAAATGGAATTTTAAAATGCAGCTAATCAAGAAGTTAAAGAGAGGTTAATCTTCGTGGATTAATCAAATTGCACGCATGAGAGGAGAGAGCAGCGGAAGAAGAGGGAGACGAAGGAGGGGGGGAAAAAAAGAAGAAACTTCCTTTGGCTGATTCCAGATGTGGTGGTCGGACAGGTAATTCTCGACTTACAGCAGTTCACTTAGTGACCGTTCAAAGTTGCGACGGCCCTGAAAAAAGGCACGCGCAACCATTTTCACACTTCCGACGGTTGCAGCATCCGCAAGATCATGTGATCAAAATTCAGAGACTTAGCAACTGACTCGTATTTACGACGGTTGCAGTATTCCAGGGTCACGTGATCCCTTTTGCGACCTTCTGACAAGCGGAGTCAGTGGGAAACCCAGATTCGCTTAACAACCGTGTCCCTGAACTGAACAACTGCAGTGATTCACTTAACAACGGAGGCAAGGAAGGTCGTAAAATGGGACAAAGCTCACTTAACAACCGTCTCACTTTTTTTAAAAAAAAAGTCTATTAGGTTTTTCCTTTAAAAACAGCATATAAAAAAGACGTACAAAACACACACATGAAACAGAAACAAACAAGATAATAACAAATCTCTTTTACGGCTTTTCCATACTATTTCCCTAAATATTTACACTCTACAATATTGCTATTCTTGTTTTGACTATCGTTATTACATTATATCTTTCTATCTCCGTTAGATTGATTCACCTATTTTATTTTTCAACAATTTTTTCATCTATTCTGTTTACATACATACATATCTATTTATTTATATAAGAAATATATAGAAAGCAAAGAAGCAAAAGCTGATGGAATTTCTTCATTAGTAAAACTAGTTAATAACAAATTAACTAGTTGATATTTTATTTTGTTTTAACCAGTTATACCATTTATCCCATGTAACAACAGAAATGTTGGGTGTCAATTGTGCTGGTAAGTTTAGTAGTACCTGTATATAATTTATAACGAGCATTAACAATTTGAGTCACTTATCCCCTTCTCTTCAAACACAGCAAATGATCACTTGTATCATTGTATATTGGTTATAAACCAATTTTTAAAGCAACCCTCAATCCAGAGCAGCAAAAGTCCATTAACGGTTAGCAGAGATACCAACATATCTTCTTTGCACTTTTTCCCGAAGTGCAAAGTGCAAAGAAAAGCAAATAAAATGGTTAAAGGCCTGGAGACTAAAACATACAAAGACTGGTTGCAGGATTTGGGTACGGCTATGTTAAGGTGAGAATAAATCTCATAGAGGCGATGTGGATCTTTTCTCGGAATTCAGACATTTAGAAAATAAAGCTGAGATTAAAAGTCTAATAGAAAATATTTATTTCAGTACAAAAACAATAAATCATGAATAGTTACATCCTCGCTAATAATCGTGACCGTCCCGGTCGGAGTCAAAAGCAGAATAATAATAATGGAGAATCAGGAATGCACACATGCGCAGAAGATCACATCATGTGTTCTGCTTGTATTGGAATGTACCATAATATTAGGATAGGGGTGCATCACCCTGCATATACATACAACTGACAATATTCACTACGTAACAGGCTAGTCCAGAGAAAAGAAGGACAAAGGAGGGGGACATGATAGGAGTGTTCCAGTATTTGAGGGGCTGCCACAAAGAAGAGGGGGGTCAACTTATTCTCCAAAGCACCAGAAGGCATGGACAAGAAGCAATGGATGGAAATTAATCAAGGAGAGAAGCAACCTGGAATCAAGAAGAAACTTCTTAACAGTGAGGACAATTAACCAGTGGAACGGCTTGCCACCAGAAGTTGTGGATGCTCCATCACTGGAGGTTTTAAAGAAGAGACTGGACAGCCACTTGTCTGGAATGCTTGAACAGTGGGTTGGACTAGAAGACCTCCAAGGTCCCTTGCAGCTCTATTCTGATTGATTGACTGATCTATGTTAACCTTGATTAAGAGAATTTCCTGTCTCAGCTGCCTTAAACCATCCTGTCCCCCCACCCTTGCTGAAAACTTCTTGTCGTTGCATGTAGAAAACCTCTCTCCTTAAAATTCTATGCATCCCTGTCTCAGTACTAACGCCAATATTAAGCCATAAAGCGTAATATGTTATGACACCATAAAATGCAGCGTAATTGCCACAAAACCATAAAATGTAATGTAGTTGGCTCAGCGGCTATTATCTTTTCCTCTTTTTCCCCCCAGCTGTAACGGCTTCTTCGCTTCTTCGGAGTGGAATGGAGCATGCCGGGTGAAGCGAACCACCGATCACCAGGGAACATCTTTGAGATAGCCACATCTTTAAGCAACGGAATGGCCTTTCACGTTTCCTGCAGTTCCAGGAAAACTGGAACTGATTAGGGAACTGGAGGCTAAAACATATGAAGAACGGTTGCAGGAACTGGGTATGTCTAATCTGATGAAAAGAAGGACCAGGGGAGACATGATAGCCGTGTTCCAATATCTCAGGGGTTGCCACAAAGAAGAGGGAGTGAAACTATTCTCCAAAGCTCCTGAGGGTAGAACAAGAAGCAATGGGTGGAAACTAAATAAGGAGAGAAGCAGCTTGGAACTATGGAGAAATTTCCTGACAGTTAGAACAATTAATCAGTGGAACAGCCTGCCTCCAGAAGTTGTGAATGCTCCAACACTAGACATTTTCAAGAAGATGTTGGATAACCATCTGTCTGAATTGGTGTAGGGTTTCCTGCGTAAGCACGGGGTTGGACTAGAAGACCTCCAAGGTCCCTTCCAACTCTGTTATTATTATTATTATTATTATTATTATTATTATTATAAATGGGAATTATTTTTCGGTTCTGCCAGAAAGCATAGAACGTAGGGCTGGAAGAACCTTGGAGGTCTTCTACTCCAATGTCCCAGAGGTGCTTTTTCAAGAGGCAACTGGACTTTCCGTTTTTTCTTTGAAGACATTTCACTTCTCATTTAATGACCTGCTAAAAGTATGCAAATGACCAGTGGTCTGCAAGGAGTATAGATCCTTCCATTCCCCACCATCCAGTCAGAGCTGAAGAAGCTCAATTGTGGTCGTACGTCATACATCGAGGATTACCTGTGCCTATGTATAATAACAGACATTTACTGACAGTGAGAACAATGAAGCAATGGAACAGCTTGCCTCTGTAAGTACAGTTCACACAGCACATTGAACCCACTCACTTAATGGCATTATCAGTTACATCTTGACCGGTCTGAATCTCGGGTGGTACATCCGTATCGAGTGAGTCTCAACTTTGGGTTAATGAATGGGCGAATGCGTTGACTAACTCCAGCAATGAGACTGAGAAACCGATAAGCAATTCAATAAACGAATTAAGCCTGTTGTGCAAAATCAAAGAGATAGGGTAACTGGCTTAGATATTAAAAGACCTCCAGGTCCATTCCAGCCCTATGATTCTATGATTCTTTAGGAGAGGGGTCCCCGACTTCCAAGGGTCGCAGCCCACTACCGAGCCGTGGCCTATTCAGAATTGGGACGTGCACAGGGGTGGGCTTCTGGGGGTTCGCAGGGGTTCGGGAGAACCTCTAGCTAAGATTCTGTGCAGCTCGGAGAACCCCCAAATCCCACTCCTGGCTGGCCCCACCCTCCCCGCCCCTTCCAGGAGTCCCCACACGGCCCATTTTGGATGCAGGTAAGTGCAGGGCACGCATGGAGGCTTGGGGAGGGTGAAAAACCGGAAGTTTGGGAAGGGTGGAAATGGGCCTGTTTCTGGCCTCCAGAGGGCCTCCGGAGGCCGGGGAGGGCAAAAACACCCCCTTTCATGGTGCAGGAGGCTGACTAGGCCACGCCCACCCAGCAACCGGGCAGAGAACCCCTTGCAAAAAATTTTGAAGCCCACCCCTGGACGTGTGAGTGGCTGGCCGGAGTGCACACATGCGGGCAGCTCAACTTGTGTGAGCAGCAGGCCGGTGGGCACTCACTCGTGTGCATGCCGGCCCACCGCTCACACAAGTTGAGCTGCGTGCGTGTGCGTCGGCCCCGCCACTCGCACAAGGGATGCGTTCATGTGCAATCCCAGTTCCTCTCTCCCCTCCCTCCAGCCGGGCCGCCAGGCCACGAAGGTTGGACACTGCTGTTTTAGGAGGTCCATACCTCTGTGGTCATTGCTTTCTGATTCACTTCCATTCCAACGTTGGGCTCAGAGGGCAGGTGACCCCAAAGGATGTGAAGATGGGAGCCATGAGGAAACAGGTTTTGCCAAATGTGCCTTCATCCCTTAGTCAGAACATGTTTGTTTAGGAGACCAATGGAATGTAATTCTTTCTCCACCCTAACCCGAGGCTCTCCGTGAGACCTTGTTTGAAAAGACCTGATTAAAATTGAAATGCCTCCCTGCAGAAGGATGTTGCTGGCAAGGCCACCTAGTCATAAATAATGGAAGAAAAGGCCTCCCAACAGGGGTGAGTCATCTAAGCCACCTAGCTAGAGTTGTCCCACTTTGTTGGTCCATGGATACATCAGAGAAGAAGGTGTCAACCCACTTTGCGCGGACACAAGAGTTGGGCAGCATCCAAACGCAAAGTTAGACATTATTATTATTACTACAGATCCCTCACATCCTGGACATAAATTGTTTCGACTTCTACCCTCAAAATGACGTTACAGAGCAGGGGTCCCCAAACTTGGCAACTTTAAGACTTGTGGACTTCAACTCCCAGAATTGAAGCATTACTTGTTTAATAGCAATAAAAAAGTAATTTTTAGTCATTGAGAGCAGTTTTAAAGAATGAGTAATTTTTTAATAATTGCATTACTTTAGAGGTCCCCAAACTTGGCAACTTTAAGACTTGTGGACTTCAACTCCCAGAATTGAAGCATTACTTGTTTAATAGCAATAAAAAAGTAATTTTTAGTCATTGAGAGTGGTTTTAAAGAATGAGTAATTTTTTAATAATTGCATTACATCAGAGGTCCCCAAACTTGGCAACTTTAAGACTTGTGGACTTCAACTCCCAGAATTGAAGCATTACTTGTTTAATAGCAATAAACAAGTAATTTTTAGTAATTGAGAGCAGTTTTAAAGAATGAGTAATTTTTTAATAATTGCATTACATCAGAGGTCTTCAAACTTGGCAACTTTAAGACTTGTGGACTTCAACTCCCAGAATTCTGGGAGTTGAAGTCCACAAGTCTTAAAGTTGCCAAGTTTGAAGACCTCTGTTATAGGGCATTGCACACCAGAACAACTAGACACAAGGACAGTTTTCCCCCGCATGTCATCACTCTGCTAAACAACTAATTCCCACAACACTGTCAAACTATTTACTAAGACTGTATTACTATTATTCTTCTCATCCTTCCTATTACCTATCTCCTTTTCTAATTATGACTATAACCTTGTAGCTTGTATCTTACGATTTTTATTATTAGTTCTGAGTATGATTTATGTTGATTGCTTATTTAGCATCCTATGACTATCACTAAGTGTTGTATTTTACGATTCATGAAGAATGTATTTATGATGACTGTGATCATGATTCATCCCTTACATTTTTTATGTACACTGAGAGCTTATGCACCGAAGACAAATTCCTTGTGTGTCCAATCACACTTGGCCAATAAAGAATTCTATATGACTTATGATTTAGCGTACAATGAGAACATGACAGAAGAGAAGTAAACACTGTATACACAATCCAAGAAGATGCAGCTAAAGGAACAATCAGATAAAAGTCAGCTTAGCCCACAGCAGCACAATGGGATGGGCAAGACACTCCTAAGGGTGTCCATAGTTTGGTATATGTATACCCTCCATAGTTTCTTGGGCTGTAAAGGAGACGGAGGGAGACGAAGGGAGAGATATTCTTTCAGATTTGCAAGATTCCACTAATGTAACCTAACAATAAAGTAGGATTAGTTCCTATATCTATGGAGATTCTCGATCATCCAGGTCATGGTTGTCAGTTCTGAACTGAAGAAGCTTCTTCGGTGAGAAGTGAAACGTCTTCAAGGAAAAACAAAGTAAGTCCAGTTGCGTTTTGGGACTAGCTCCTGTGAATTTGTGTCATTTCAGGTCTGCCTCGTAAGGTTGACAAGAGAGTGTGAGATGGCAACCATCAAGTTTAGTGTGTAGAACCAGAAAAGAATGAAGGCACAGCTTCTCACTCTATGTTGCAATGAGTGACCACTGGAGCTCATTGTGTGTGGTGTGAGTGAATATAGGAACATCATTTCATCCATTGCTTCCAGAAGTAAAATAACTGAAAGCCACCCATCACAAGCAAGCAACCATCCATCCATCCATCCATCCATCCATCCATTCACCAATCCATCCATCCATCCATCCATCCATCCATCCATCCATCCATCCATCCATTTGTTCACCCATCCATCCATCCGTTCACCCATCCATCCATCCATCTGTCCATCCATCCATCCATCCATCCATCCATCCATCCATCCATCCATCCATCCATCCATCCATCCATCCATCCATCTGTTCACCCATCCATCCATCCATCCATCCATCCATCCCTCTGTCCATCCATCCATCCATCCATTCATCCATCCCTCTGTCCATCCATCCATCCATCCATCCATCCATCCATCCATCCATCCATCCATCCATCTGTCCCCCCATTTGTCCCTCCATCACCTTTCAGAGAACATAAGGCTGTCTCCTGTTGAAGAGCCACTTCAATTATCCAAGTGTAGAAGCACATGGTAGGTTCTCTAGAACTTCCATGTCAGCCATGCGTGGTCCTCCTGAGGTCCTTCCCAATACTAGGATTCCCTGATGCAAAGTCCAATAGAGAAGTTGGGACTGTAAGATATTTGTGTGGCCAATTCACTACTTTTTATGCTTTCAGCTCTTGGTAGATCCATCCAGGTTCTCAGGCTCAGGAACAACCCCGAAGTCACAAGTCAACGTCATCTCATTTGAGAGGAATCTGTTCCAGTAGTGGGTTGCTGCCGGTTCAGACCAGTTCTCCCGTACTGGTGGCAGAAATTTGCCCCGCTCGCCGAACCGGCAGCGATGGCCGGGAGGCCACGCCCCCAAACCGGTTCTCCGGTCGCCACTCCTTGAAAGCGGCTTGCAAACAGCTTCTGCGCATGCACAGAGGGTCATTTGCGCAACGTGACATGCAAAACGCACACTTCCGATGCGATGTATATAAAGTTGAGATATTTACAGATTAACAGAGTTGGAAGGGACCTTGCAGGTCATCTAGTCCAACCCCCTGTGAACCGGTAGGGAAGGTAAATAGAACCCACCCCTGATCTGTTCCCTTTAAAACCCAGTAATTAACAATGTTTACTATATTTAATATTTAAGAAATTATAGTGATACAGGTTATAAAGACAGAACGGGGGAAAAATAATTGGTTTTTCGATAAGAGAGTAATGTATGAAAGAAGACAATGGAGTTATCGGGTGGTATAAAACATAAAAAAGTAGAAGGGAAATAGAGTACAAGGGGGAAATAGAGTACACTACTATATGTTGTACACAAATAGAATTGTGAAATATATGTGTAAAATGAAGGGAAAATTGAAGAAGGAAAAAAATTGTAAAATTCAAAATGTCTAGCAACGTGAAATTGTTGAAAAGAAGGAAATTGTAGAAATTCCTGTGTTTGTCTGTAACTTAAAAATGTTCAATAAAAATTATTAACAAAAAAATAAAATAAAATAAAACCCAGTTGTGCTTGTAGTGGAACACTCCGACAAGGAAGGGAATATGAAACAAGACAACTACTTATTCCTATTGGCATAAATAGGGTGTATGGGGTGTTCAGGGAGGGGTAGCACCTCTGGTGTAGGGGCATGTCGTGTCCTTTTACAGCAGCTCATTTTAGGGCAGCTTTTAGGGCAGCTCGTTCACCTTTGGTCCCCACCTGTCACTCAGCTCTCACCTGTGGCTCCTAGCAGCTGTAGCATGCGCAGCGGCCACACCCCGGGCAACAGCTTCGACAGGCTGGCCAAACCAGGTTGAGAGTAGCCGTTGGGTCATCGACCTTTGGTGAGATAGGGACTTGTCTATCCCGAGCATGTGAAGACAGATTCCGGCGGACTGAGCGGATGAAATCTACTAGAATAGGACAACGGTCATGAAGGTGGTCTCTGCAAGCGATGTGGTACGCTAAGAGCACGGCAAGACACGAAAGACGCCCTGGTCAACCACTGCGCCCAGCCCATCTCCAACTGTCTCTTGTCCTGCTATTTGGAGCAAGATGGAATCTGGGAAGAGAGAGTGAGGCTGACTATGCGCACCTCTCCCTCACTTTAATCCAATTCACACGCGCAAATCTTGACATCCTCCCCCCAATTGATAGATGTCAAGGTCCTCTTCAAATACGATGGACGAACATCATCATTGGCATAAATACCTCACATATACCCAAACGTTTATTAAGGACAATTGGTTGCTACATCAGATACAGTATACAGAAAATAATAATAATGAAAATATATCAGTTAAGTCCTCCATGAAACCGGGGAGCAGAAATGGATTGTCATGTTGCAAGGAGCATTTAGGTAAGAAGGACAAGGTGGTGGCAGCACTATTACACTTGCAATTTTGGGATCAGGGGAATTTTAGCTTTGCTTGCCCTGATTCCAGATCAGCCCTTGAGGTTAAAAGAGACTCTTTTATGATGAAGACAAGTCAGCTAGAAAAAAAACAAGTGTGCTGAGAACGACATTAAAAAAAAAAAATCTTCTTCAGCGCATCGTAAATCAGTGCTCTGGATATCTGTAAACTTGGATGTAGGATAGCAACTCGGATAAATTATTTTAGTGCAATGTCAGTAGTAGGGCTTTTAAGCACTTAGGTGAGACTTCAGCAGCACATGATGTAGAACAGGGGCATCCAACTTGGGCAGGGCCATATGGCTGTGAAGAATTGTCCCATTCCGTCCAACCTTGGCCCCTTTAAGACTTGTGGACTTCAACTCGCAGAATGTCAAGTCCACAAGTCTCAAAGCGGCCAAGGTTGGACAGCCCTGGTGTAGACGTTGGAGAGGAATCACCACAAATGGTTATTGGGGGAGGGAAAAATTGTGTTATGAATCAGGTTTCACCTAGGAGGTGAGACCTCAACCAGGGGCTGATGACCTATCTCGGCCTTAACTGCTCCACCTCTCCATTTGAGAAGACCAAACATTTTATGAGACCTTCACAAGATCTCCAGATATCTTGAGACAATCCCTTAGCCGTGTTTGGGCAAAATGGCTTCCTTGTTTCCAGGCTAGGATCTCTATTGCTGGGATGATGAAGGAAGCCATAAAGAGGCTTAGATCAGAATGATGGGTCTGTGGACTTTGACCGTTTCTGAACATGGAATCAGTGAAAGCTTAGATGGTGAATGAGTCCTTAAATACTTCTCAGCAGAACCAAAGATTGTTGTAGATCCCTCATGCAATGAAGACGTCCTGGCTTGGAAAGTTGTGGAGGCTAGCCTGTTTATTTCCCACAATGCCCCAGTGCAATGCCGGCATCAGGCATTGTGGGAAATGTACACAACAGTGCCACTACATTTACTTCCCCTCGAAGTCACATTGCCAAGAGTTTCCTCTCTTCTGGATTTGCCCCAACTCTAAATCTTCATCCCGAAAGACCTAAGGAACCAATCTTGACGTCAACACTTCCTCAAAATCTTCCCAAAAATATGCTATGCAGTGGATCCAAGAAGCTTTCTTGAACTGAATCTTTCCGACACAACCTCCCCTCTGTTTAAGAAAGGGCAACCAAGTATAATTTTACACCACTGATTTGAAAGCCTCAAAGACCAGGTCAACACTACCCTTCTCTCCTCGACCCCAAGCCCAACATGGGGAGCTCAACAAGTCCATTCAAGAATAGGGTTCACCAGGACATCTACAAGGAAGAAGGCTTTTGAGTGAAGGCAGCTGCAGGGGTGGTCTAAAGATGGGAGGGGGCTTTGTTGGGGGAGAGGGCCTCGGGCAGGGTCTTCTTCAGGCACAGGTGGCTTCTTGGGTATCCAAAGGAATCTCGTTGCCATAGCTGCCGTCCCCGTACTGATAGTAAGGAGGTATCTGTGGAGCTTCGATGATCAGGAGGCCTTCGGGGGACAACGAGGCGAACACCGTAGTAGGGTCCACTTCCATTGGAAGTCTGAGGAGCACAAAGAGGAGAAAAAATAATTAAATGGAAGATCTTCTAAGTTTTCTTTCTGCCTTCTCCTCAACAAAGATAGCAATAGAATTTAGATTTATACAGACAGTGACTGTTTCACACTTATAACCATTGCAGCGTCTACACGGTCCCATGATCAGAATCTGGGCACTTGGCAACCGACTCGTATTTATGACGGTTTGCAGCGTCCCGGGGTCAAGTGATCCCCTTTTGCGACCTTCTGGCAAGCAAAGTCAATGGGGAATCCAGATTCACTTAACAACCGTCTTACAAACGGAACAACTGTTAAGTGATTCACTTAACAACGGTGGCAAGAAAGATCGTAAAAGGGAGGCGGGGGAAGTCACTTAACAACCGTCTCGCTTAGCGATGGAAATTTTGGGCTCAGCTGTGGCCATTAAACTGAGGACTACTTGTAATGTTGATTTTTTTTCATCGCTCTCATAGCTTCGGTAATCACGGTTATAATATAAAAGGAAAGGAAAAACAGAGGGGCAAATTATATTATTTTATATGCCCAGGAACTGTAGTTCAGAAGGATAATCTGAAGCCTTATTTCCTTAGGACTAAATCTCATGGAATCCAATAGAATTTACTCCAGATAAAGAGGCCGCAATCTCACCGGATGTGAACAAAAGACAATTCCTGTGTCTACGCTTTTGATTTGATTTGTGTGACTTCACAGTCTGACACACGCAAGAGATAATGCCTCGAAAGATAAAACCATGAAGAGTTAAGAAGAGCATGGTTAAAGTCACCGAATATGTTGGATTTGTGGAGTAGGTTAAAACACCAACTCCCTGTGAATCTTGGCTAATGTATTTTGTGAGTCCAGCCGTTTGTGTTAATCTTCAAAGAACCAGAAAACAAACACTGTGAAATCTTCAGGGAACCAACTTCTTATCTACAGTTTTTTGGTCCTTTCTAATGATGAATGAGGTTTTAGCAGGCAAGGGGACCTTGGCTGATCTTCGCTGGCCTCAGAAGCTAAACAGGATGGGCTTGTTAGTACTTTGAAACAGGATGGGCTTGTTAGTACTTTGATAAAAGACCTCTGGGAATCTTGGGGTTATAGCTACACAACGAGGTGGAAAGAAACAACACCCCTGGGGGGAAAAAAAGGATATTGCCAAGGACATGTTTGGGCCACAAACGTGAGTTTGAACGGAAGAAGCCTTTATGGACAAAATGAATCATCCAAAATCCCTGATAACAAATCCACTTTCTTTAGTAAAGCAGGGATGTTCCGTCCGAATAATTTTAAGACTTGTGGACTACAACTCCCAGAATTCACCCAGCCAGCCATGGCTGGCTGGCTGGCTGGCTGGGGAATTCTGGGAGTTGAAGTCCGACGGGTGTTAAAAGTTGCCAAGATCGGACAAACAAAGCTGAAGGAAGGAAGATACAAAAGGAAGATTTGCACAGGATTTATTTTGTGGTTTGTTTTTCTTTCCTCCTTCTAAAGTTCCAACTTTGGGTTAACGCGGAGAAAATTCTTTGGCAAGCAAGTTTGGCCAGTTGCCTTTTGAAAGTGTCCCCAGTTTAATGCATCAAAGTAAACACCAGCATGGAGGTAAAACAATATTGCCCTAATAAGGAACTCTTAACAAAACCCAGGATTCCATACCTATGCTGGTTTAGCTCTTTATAACCCTTTGCATATTGTTCTACAAGTTAGAGCTTGATCTGGAGGAGGTTGTGTGTTCTTTGAGGACACACAACCCTCATTCCTGTTGTAACACCACCGTTCCTTAGTTGCCTGGCATTCTCTCCTATTGTCAGGAAGATTCCGATTCAGAAGATTAGAATGGAACAGAGTTGGCCAAGAGATTCCTTGGGCTGAGTTCACACGATCTACCAACCACAGCTCTGAGTCGATGAGACCCCCAAGAACAGTGTTCACACACCAGGTGGTAGACAAAATAAGTCAACAGTCCTATGGCAGCATAAAGTTATATCTTAGAACATAGAATCACAGGGCGGGAAGGGACCTTGGAGGTCTTCTAGTCCAACCCCCAGCTCAAGCAGGAGACCCTGAGAACCACAGAGAGGAGGGGGTCAAGCTATTTTCCAAAGCACCCGAAGGCCAGACAAGGAATAATGGATGGAAACTGACCAAGGAGAGATTCAACCTGGAAATAAGGAGAAATTTTCTGACTGTGAGAACCATCAACCCATGGAACAGAAGTTGCCTTTGGAAGTTGTGGGAGCTTCATCACTGGAGGCTTTCAAGAAGAGACCGGACTGCCATCTGTCAGAAATGGTGTAGGGACTTCTGCTTGGGCGGGGGGTCGGACTAGATGACCTACAAGGTCCCTTTCCAACTCTGTTAATCTGAATCTATCTAAGATGATCAAAGGCCTGGAGGCTAAAACATACGATGAACGGTTTCAGGAACTGGGCATGGCTAGTCTAGTGAAGAGAAGGACCAGGGGAGACATGATAGCAGTCTTCCAATATTTGAGGGGCTGCCACAGAGAGGAGGGGGTCAAGCTATTTTCCAAAGCACCCGAAGGCCAGACAAGGAATAATGGATGGAAACTGATCAAGGAGAGATTCAACCTAGAAATAAGGAGGAGTTTTCTGACAGTGAGAGCAATCAACCGATGGAACAGAAGTTGCCTTCGGAAGTTGTGGGAGCTTCATCACTGGAGGCTTTCAAGAAGAGACTGGACTGCCATCCGTCAGAAATGGTGTAGGGTCTCCTGCTTGGGCAGGGGGGGTTGGACTGGATGACCTACGAGGTCCCTCCCAACTCTGTTATTCTGATCCTTCTCTTCGCTAATCGAGCCACACCTCAATCCTTCATCATACGGCTTAATAGAAATATATTACAGAAGGCATCTTGTTCAGCGTTCCTCACCCTGGTGTTTCTGCTGGACCCAAGCCTTCCCGGGATGCTTGCGAAACCTTTAACGTGGCTTTTCAACAAACTTGGGAAAGCTTCAACTAAACTGTGACCCCTTTCCCTCCCCCACCACCACCACCGGTCCCCCCACTTTGGGAGAAGAGAGAAAGCTCTGGATGAAGTTTCAAAGCCAAAGGGTAAACAAGCATCTGGAAGCACCATTAGGCAACGGTGCCAAAATAAGTCAGAGGAGCATGTTTGATGAGTCACGGTTCTCGGGTGACTCGGCAGCTGTGTCCGTCCCGTCTCACCCATCAGCCTTCTAAAATTCCCCTTCCTTCCCAGCGCACACACAAGCAGTGTGAGGTTCAACATATTATGCATATTTTTGGGGGGTGTCCAGCCCTGGTCTATATGCAGAAAGGATTATAATATAAATTTTGCCGAACGAAGCAATGCAAACTGTTTAAAGTTAAGCAGTATTTCCTTTTGTCATCTCCTATTGGTATTTTCCCCTCTTTTAATAATATCATAGTTCAGGCTTAGCAATATTTGGCTTTTTTAAACACAGGGAATCCCCGGCTTACAGCGATTCGTTTAGTGACCGTTTGAAGTTACGATGACAGTGAAAAAAGGGATTTATGACCCTTTTTCACACTTACGATCGTTGCTGCGTTCCCCATGGTCACGTGATCAAAATTCAGACGCTTGGCCGCCGACTCACATTGATGACGGTTGCACTGTCCTTTGGGGATCCCCTTTTGCGACCTTCCGACAAGCCCAGTCAAGGGACAAGCCAGATTCACTTAACAACCACGTTACTTAACTACAGGGATTCACTTAACGACTGTGGCAGGAAAGGTCGTAAAATGGGGCAGGACTCACTTAAGTGACTGTCTCGCTTAACCACAAGTTGGGAAATGGGCCATTTCTGGCCTCCGGAGGGCCTCCGGGGGGGGGAAGCCGTTTTTGTCCTCCCCGGGCTCCTAGAAAGGCTCTGAAGCCTGGGGAGAGCAAAAAATGGGCGTGCTATCGCGTGCCAGGAGCAGGGGGGGTCATGTGCGCATGTGCGGGGGGGGGTGTCGCATGAAATTATGGGTGTGGGCATGTGCGCGCAACCCCCCCGCGCTCCCCCCCTTTTGGCATGCAAACTAAAAAAGGTTCGCCATCACTGTGTTAGATGAAGAAAGATTATTGCTATGTATAAGTAAAATATGAATGTTGCTTATAACTATAATTATGCTACCGGTAGTAAAATTAATAGGATCATAAATAAGCTAATATAATTATAAATATGGTTAGAATTATTATGTGTATTATTATTATTATCAGTATATCTGTTACTTTTTCTTTTTTCTTCTTCTGTAAAATGGAATGCCCGGACAATATACTGTACTCAAAATACTTATATATAAATAAAAAAAACTTGACTTAATTTTTGTGTGTGTGGGGTTTATAAATGTAGGTTTATAAATTTACGTTTGATTGTTTTGAGGTGGCCTCTGTATTAGTCTGCAGAAGTTTGACTGGAATTGCTATTATTTAGACCATTTTTATTCATTTATTTAGAAAATGTATATTGCCTATTCGTACATGGCGAAAGGTGTAAGGTGGCTTTGTGTAAGGTGGCTTACACAAATATATATATAAAAATAAAACTAGTAGAAGAAAATAATCAAATAATAAATTAATAAAACAATAAAATAGCCTAGACTGTAATTCTGATTGCTGTAATCAAATTCATCCTTTACTATCGTAGTTTGGGCTTAGTAATCCCCCCCCCCGTAGATTTACAAACATGTTTATTTGTTTTGTATTATTCTAAATATTCGATGTATTATTCTAAATATTTGATGGGAATGGCTGTAATTTGGATTGCTTTTATGTTAGTTTATGCTTATCGGCCTATGGCCCAAATAAAGATTTAGTTAAGGGGTGATAGGATAGCAGTTTTCCAATATTTGAGGGTCTGTCAAAGCCAAGAACGGGGGGACAACCTATTTTGCAAAACATCTGAGGGCAGGACAAGAAGTGACAAGTAGAAATAATCAAAGAGAGATCCTAGCTTGAACTAAGGAAAAATTTCTTGACAATAACAATAATTAATCAGTGAAGCGGCTTGCCTTCAGAAGTTATGGATGCTCCATCACTGGAAATTTTCAAAAAGAGACCAGACAACCATTTCTCCAGAATAGTAGGTCTCCTGCTCGAGGGGGTTGGACTAGAAGACCTCCAAGGTCCCTTCCAACCTTGTTATCCTATGTTCTACCTTCATGTTCTGGGTTCTGTTTCTCTCAAGGCTCCACAGAATATGAAAGTTGAGTCCACATGAGAAGAGGACCGTGGTCTGGTTTTGGTGTGAAGTAGGTCACCGTCTGTCTTGCATCGTGAGCTCACCGGCTGCTTAAATTTGGATCCTCAACAGAGGATGCCAACTTGATCCCTGCCCAGTGACCCAAGAGAAAAGCTAGCAAGTTCCTTCAATGAGAGGAAGATCTCAATTTAGCTGCCCATCCTGCAAATACTTGCTCACTGAGAGCATCTTGATTAGTCAATGGGGAACAGGGAGTGACCATTCATGGTTGGTAAAAGGTCAGCAGGATTTCGTGGACACCAGGGCTTCAAATGACCCCCACCCCCCCGCTACAGGTAGTCCTTGACGTACAACAGTCCATTTAGTGACCATTTGAAGTTACAATGGCACGGAAGAATGTGTTTTTTCACACTTAATGACCGTTGTGGTATCCCCACGATCACATGATAAAAATTCAGACAGTTCATATTTATGATGGTTGCCGTGTCACCCGATTCCCTTTGGTGACCTTCTGACAAGCCAAAGTCTACAAGGAATCTAGATTCACTTAACAACCATGTCGCTAACTTAACAATGGCAGTGATTCACTTAATGACGGTGTCAAGAAAGTTCACCAAAGGGGACAAAATTCAGTGAACTACTGTCTCGTTGAGCAACGGAAATTTCAGGCTCATACGTCGAGGGGTACTTATATACAGGTAGTCCTCGACTTCCAATTGGTTTAATGACCACCGGAAATTATAATGGCACTGAAAAAAATGACTTACAACCAGTCCTCGCACTTACAACCATTTGTAGCATCCCCATGGTCAAGTGAGCATAATTTTGGCATCTGGCCACGGCAATCTATTTACAATAGCTGCAGTATCCTGGGATCACATAATCACCCACTTGTGACTGTCTCTTCTTATGGCCGGCAAGCAAAATCAACGGGGAAATCCAGATTCGCTTAAGAAACCCCCAATTCACTTAACAACTGCAGTGATTCGCTTAACAACCGGGGCAAAAAAAAAAGTTATAAAATTGGGTGCGACTTAACTAACAACTGTCTTTACTTAACAACAGAAGTTCTCGTCCCAACTGCGGTCGTAAGTCACTGTATGATATTAAGGGTGACATGACAGCAGTGTTCCAATATTTGAGGGGTTCCTACAAAGACGAGGGGGTTGACCTATTCTCCAAAGCACCTGAGGGCAGGACAAGAAGCAATGGGTGGAAACTAATCAAGGAGAGAAGCAACTTAGAACTAAGGAGAAATTTCCTGACAGTGAGAACAATTAACCAGTGGAACAGCTTGCCACCAGAAGTTGTAAATGCTCCAACACTGGAAGTTTTTAAGAAGAGGTTGGACAACCATTTGTCTGAAATGGTGTAGGGTTTCCTGCCTAAGCAGAGGGTTGGACTAGAAGACCTCCAAGGTCCCTTCCAACTCTATTATTCTAATTCTAATTCAAGTCTTTGTTGTGTTGAATACGAAAAAGGAGGAGGGGGTTGTGATAAGGATGGGTAGGGAGGGAAGAAAGCTTGCATTTCAGACACATTCCTTTGCTAGAACGTCAGTAAATTAACTCCGTGGGTAGCTCGGACATACCCAGATTGAAACGCAAGCCGAAACGAAGGATGCCATTTCTTTGAAGCGCTGGCAAGAGGCCGGGAGTGTGTAACTTTCAGGCTGGAAGACTAGGAGGCGAGGAGGCATCCTACTTTTGACTTTCATATTTGAGGATTAAACTTGATCTTTGGATGGAGTTTAAAGTGGGGGATTCTGGGAGTTGGGAAGTCCCCATGTCTCAAACTTGCCACAATTGAGAAACACCACTCTGACTTAATATCTTAAAAGGTTTAAAAAAAAGATCACCCATGGCTGAACTCAAAGCCAGTAGAATAACAGTGATCTTAAAACCCAGAAATACTTACTGGATTTTCTTGGTGAAATTCTTGGAAACGATTCCTCCTTCTGCTTGTTGTTCTTCATGTTTACCTGGCGAAAAAAAAGAAAGAAAGAAAATTAGAAAGAGAGGGGGAGAGAGAGAAAGGAAGGAAGGAAGGAAAGAAAGAAAGAAAGAGTTAGAAAGAAAGAGTCAGAAAGAAAGACAGAAAGAAAGAAAGAAAGAAAGAAAGAAAGAAAGAAAGAAAGAAAGAAAGAAAGAAAGAGAGAGAAAGGTAGGAAGAAAGAAAGATAGATAGATAAATAAATAAACAAACAAACAAACAAACAAACAAATAAATAGTGAGGTGAGTTGGGCTGAGAGAGAGGGGCTGGCCCCAAATCACCCAGCTGGGTTTCATGCCTAAGGCAGGACTAGAACTCCCTGTCTCCTGGTGATCGGCTCAAAGTCACCCAGCTGGCTTTCATGGCTAAGGTTGGACTAGAACTCACCATCTCCTGGTGATCAGCCCAAAGTCACCCAGCCAGCTTTCATATCTAAGGCAGGACTAGAACTCACCATCTCCTGGTGATTGGTCCAAAATCACCTAGCTGGCTTTCATTTCTAAGGTGGAACTAGAACTCAACATCTCCTGGTGATCGGCTCAAAGTCACCTAGCTGGCTTTCATTTCTAAGGTGGAACTAGAACTCAACATCTCCTGGTGATCAGCCCAAAGTCACCCAGCCAGCTTTCATATTTAAGGCAGGACTAGAACTCACCATCTCCTGGTGATTGGTCCAAAGTCACCTAGCTGGCTTTCATTTCTAAGGCGGAACTAGAACTCAACATCTCCTGGTGATTGGCTCAAAGTCACCCAGCCAGCTTTCATGGCTAAGGGTTGGGACTAGAACTCCCAAGTCTCCTGGTTCCTAGCCTGTTGCTTTAACCACTAAATTAAACTTGCTCTTCTTCTTCTTCTTCTTCTTCTTCTTCTTCTTCTTCTTCTTCTTCTTCTTCTTCTTCTTCTTCTTCTTCTTCTTCTTCTTCTTCTTCTTCTATCTTTAGAATTCTTGCACCCTAAAGGATACTAACTCTGCTTTTTAAAATTTGTATTAATACTGTTTGAAATCCCCAAACCTGAAACTTGAATTACTGATATTGGATTCTTAAGAGTTTTATTATCATCTGTCTCTCATTCATTACATGCTACCCATTCTTGACTAACGATCAAGAATTAAATATTAGTAGAAACATGAAATAAACATCCGATTCTCTCAAGAAATTTTGTTTGGTCCCTTAAACTGTTTTCTGGTTTTGGTTAATCAGTCCCGGAACTTTGGATCAAAGTCAAAATCGTGGTGTTGCACAGTGTGCACACATCCGAATTTAGAACTAGTTAACCCTGGTTTAGTAGAGTTATTTAAGGATGTTCACTGGGTGCCCTCCAGCACCTCACCACTCTAGTCCTCAGTGAGGCAACCTATGTGGGCTGTGTGCAGCTCCTTGGCTAAAAAAAGTTCCCTGATCACCAAGGACAAATGTAGGTTACATAAGGAAAACTGGGGTATCCAAAGAAGGGATAGCTTTATTTTATTTATTATATTTTAAGTAGTTTTGCACCACTTTGCTTCAAAAAAAAAAGCCGCCTTATTCGGATACTAATTTTCTGTGTATAAAAAATATATTTTCCAAGGAAGCGTAACAGATTGTGAATTTTCCTCTGCAGGCAACTGAAATAGCCACTTCCATCTAACTAAATCCCTGTCTTTTGAAGAAATCTATTTCAACTGAAATTTGATGCCACGAAAGAAAATAAAATACTGTATATGTTGCACTGGGGGCTATAGTACTAATGGCTGATAATGGGTAACATTTGGCGTTCTCAACCTGCCTCCTGTTTTATTAAGGGCTTGTAGCTTTAAAATGCAGTGTCTTTTAAAAAATTGCATTATACAAATTCTAAATGCCAATATTTCAGAATCCTGTAAATGGCTTTCCTCCCTACTTAGGATTGTTTTTAATGAAAATGTGAGCTCAACATTTCATTAAAAAAAAGCTCATTCCCTCCAGCATTAAAATTCTGCCTGGCTTTATATATTTTAACCTATTTGTACCTTTACGGCTGCCACCAGGAAGAACAGGAAAGAGAGGAAGGAGGAGGAGGAGGAGGAGAAACAGAAAGGAAGGAGAAGGAAGACAGGTAGAAGGACCAGGCGTGACATGATAGCAGTGTTCCAGTACTTGAGGGGCTGCCACAGAGAGGAGGGGGTCAGGCTGTTCTCTATGGCACCAGAAAGCCAAACAAGGAATAACGGATGGAAGCTGACCAAGGAGAGATTCAACCTGGAAGTGAGGAGAAACTTTCTGACGGTGATTGCGATCAACCAGTGGAACAGCTTGCCAGCGGAGGTTGTGAGAGCCCCAACACTTGCGACCTTCAAGGGGAGACTGGACTGCCATCTGTCTCAAATGGTGTAGGAACTCCTGCTTGAGCAGGGGGTTGGACTAGATGACCTACAAGGTCCCTTCCAACTCTAATAATAAATCTAAGGTAGAGAAGAAGCAATAGATAGAAAAAGAACAGAGGAGGAAGGAGGAAGGAAGGAAGTAGAAGGAAGAAAAGTAGAAAGAAGGAGATAGAAGGAAGGGGGAGGAAGAGAAGAAAATAGATAAAGAGGAGGAGAAGGACAGAGAACGTAGGGAGAAGAAGGAAAATAGTAAAAATAGGAGAGGGAAGAAAAAAAGAGGAGGAGATAGGAGGAGGAGAAGGAAATAGAAAAAGGAAAGGAAGAGGAAAAAGAGAAGGAGGGAGAAGTTAAGTAGAAGAAAGGGGCAAGGAAGGAGAAGGGAGACAAATAGAGAAGGAGATAGGAGGAAAAAGGAGGAGAAGAGAAGGAAATAGAAAAAGAAGAAAGAGGAAAAGGCAGTGAAGTTAGGAAAAACAAGGAAGGGAGCAAGGATGACAGAAGGAGGAGAAGTAGTAGGAGAAGGAAATAACAGAGAAGAGGAAGACGAGGAGGAGGAGGAGGAGGAGGAGGAGAAGAAGAAGAAGAAGAAGAAGAAGAAGAAGAAGAAGAAGAAGAAGAAGAAGAAGAAGAAGAAGAAGAAGAAGAAGAAGAAGAAGAAGAAGAAGAAGAAGAAGAAGAAGAAGATTATTATTGAAATGATAACCTCTCTCCCTAAAATCCCCAAAGCTCTCTCTCTTTTTTTCCTGGTCAGCTCTACCCCTCAATGGTGGCTGAAGCTCCAAAAACTAACCCAGTCGCCATGCTGCGCGTTGGCAGGCGGAGATTCCAGGAACAGCTGCAGTCTGAGGTAGCACTATAAACACCGAGAAACTGTGCCCGGAATGGCATTCACGGGGAAGAACGGGGCTGCTGGCAAATGGCCAGGCTCTATTTTCCCCTCTGCCAGCTTCTGGACATGATGCAAAGGAGCAAGAGGCAAAAAGAATGAATGTAAAAGCTGGGGTTTTCCAAATATTCCTTTGCATTTGTGGGTGGAGAAACTGGGGTACAGACAGGGGGCAACCTTTAAGCCCCCCCCAAAGATCTTTAGGAGGAGAAATATAATAAATATAAATCACCTTTTAGGGGAGATAGGCGGCATAAGCATGTAATACATAAATAAATAGGAAATAAAGATATATGGATATATGTATGTATGTATGTATGTATGTATGTATGTATGTATGTATGTATGTATGTAGAGAGAGACAGAGAGACAGAGACAGAGAGAGAGACAGAGAGAGAGACAGAGAGAGAGAGAGAGAAAGAGAGAGAGAGTGAGAGAGAGAGAGAGAGGATGGATGGATGGATGGATGGATGGATGGATGGATGGATGGATAGATAGATAGATAGATAGATAGATAGATAGATAGATAGATAGATAGATAGATAGATAGATAGATAGATGGTAGATGGAGAATCGATCATAATTGATAGAGATGATTGATAGATAGATGATAGAGATAGATAGATAGATAGATAGATAGATAGATAGATAGATAGATAGATAGATAGATAGATAGATAGATAGATGATAGAGATAGATAGATAGCAATAGCAATAGCAATAGCACTTTTCTTATATACCGCTTCATAGTGCTTTACAGCACTCTCTAAGCGGTTTACAGAGTTCAGCATATTGCCCCCAACAATCTGGGTCCTCATTTTACCGACCTCGGAAGGATGGAAGGCTGAGTCAACCTTGAGCCTAGTGAGATTTGAACAGCTGCACTGTTGAACTAGCAGTCAGCCTGCAATGGCTGCATTTAACCACTGCACCACTTCAGATAGATAGATAGAGATAGATAGATAGAAAGATAGATAGATAGATAGATAGATAGATAGATAGATAGATAGATAGATAGATAGATAGATAGAGAATCGATCATAGATTATTGATAGATAGATGATAGAGATAGATAGATAGATAGATAGATAGATAGATAGATAGATAGATAGATAGATAGATAGATAGATAGATAGATAGATATGGATGGATGGATGGATGGATGGATGGATGGATGGATGGATGATAGGTAGGTAGGTAGGTAATTAGATAGACAGACAGACAAACTGTCAGACATGAATAGATGATAGGCAGGCAGATGATAGATATAGATGGATAGTTATGTAGATGATAGATGATAGATAGATAGATAGATAGATAGATAGATAGATAGATAGATAGATAGATAGATAGATAGATAGATAGATAGATAGATAGATAGATAGATAGATGATAGGATACCCATAGATAGATATCAGCATGAACTGTTATAAGCCAAGTACTACCTGTAGTTCTCTCCCTATCAGCTCTACCCCAACTGGAGTTGCATAATCCGAAGCTTGGATGCCATCACCAAAACCTCAAAATGTTCTCACCAAATTGTGTTGTAGAACAGGGGTCCCCAATCCCCGGCCCACCACCGCCCGAGTGGCTGGCTGGTGCATGTGTGCGCACAGCTCGACGTTCGCGAGTGGTGGGCCGCCGGGGCGAATGCGAGCGTTGGACCAGCACTGGTGTGGGCTGGTTCCCCCTTCTACCCTCTCACCAGCCCACCAAGCTGTAAAGATTGGAGACCACTGTTGTAGAAGGTGCAGAAGGAAGAAATTAACAGCCACGAATGCAAGCCCAGCATAGTAATTTGGGTCTGTGTGTCTTCTAATATCAGGGGTCTCCAACCTTGGCAACTTTAAGACTTGTGGACTTCAACTCCCAGAATTCCTCTGTCGGCTGAGGAACTCTGGGAGTTGAAGTCCACAAGTCTTAAAGTTGCCAAGGTTGGAGACCCCTGTTCTAACGGGCTCTAATCTGATCATTTAAGTTCAGTGTGCCATTGGAAGGATCAATTCCAATCCGACAGCTAAATTCCATTCAGGAAGCCATTCTCTGCATTGTAGAGCCCTAATATTAATCACATTTAAATGTCAGGTAAACTTAGGGTTCAAAAGTTGTTTCTTTTTTACACAGGGATCCCGCAACCAGGTGCCTCTGGAAGGGGCGAGGTGAGAAGTGGTAGCCGAACATCAATTTTAATGGACGAATACAGTAAGTATCCATAAACACAACCCACGTAAACAAAAGCTATTTTGGTGGGGAGCGTTCCTTGCTAATTTTTAAAAACGGGAGGGAAAAAAAGTTGAAGAAAGACTGATCGAGAAAGAAAGAAAAAGAAGGGCAAGAGGTTGAGTTGGTGACGGATCGTAAGATAAGGCAAAAATCATGCGTGATAAATAAAAGAATGGATCCATTTTACAGATGGGAAAACCGAGACCGAGAGGGGGGAAAAAGGCAATTGGGGATGTTGAATAGCCCTTTGCATTCAAAATATCACCTACGTTGAATAAATAAGACGCATACCTACACCTACACAGAGAGCTAAAGTTAAGAAGACCAAAAAAAAAAAGAGTATTATTTTTGGATAATTTTCTTAGAGAAGAATACTTGGCTCAGTTTTATTTAAATGCCCAATAATCTTTGTGGTCAAAAGAGTTACCTAACCAGAAAGACCGCACATGTTGTCTAACCACACTAATACTGGATTAAACAGTGAAAGGACAAAGCTGGGCCTTGTCAGCACAATTTTAGAAACTTAACCGCATGACTGATTTCGCACAATCACATGCCAATTCTTGCCAAGTTTGTTAGTTTTAATCTCCTGCTAGAAAACAGGCAGCTCTTCAAAAGGAAGATGATCAACAAACACTGGGTTTCTTTTAACAACGATTTGGGGTTCTCTCAAACTTTATTAATCACGGGGTTTTATTTTTTTTAAATAGACAAGGGGCCGCTTTTTCTAGAAGCTTCTTTCGTGCCATGGCATAGCAAAAAATACATTCCGGATATTATGTGCATAAGCGCATAATCATGCCTACCGTTCCTGTCCTAATGTTCACATATATTCTTACCTCTTTTACTCTTATTCATGCTTGTACTATTACATATATATTCAATCATGTTTTACTGTTTATACTTTGTTTATAATCATATATGCTTGACAAATAAACAAATATAAATTTGTTGTGATTTTTTAAACCGTAAAAGTAACATATTTGTGACTTGTAAATAAAGGTAGGAAAAGAGAGCTGTTAATATTTTCCTGTGCCATGGTAGATCCCAGGATAGGATTAAAAAAAAAAATGAAAAGAGCAGCTCTAAACACGCCTGTCTCCTTTTTATATTCTTACAGCACTGTTATTATTTCATCCAGATTTTTTTTAAAAAAACACATAATATTTCTTGGGAGGCTTTCAAGATTCTGTTATTCTCTGTGATTTATTAACTAAACTAAAATTGGCTGGGTTTAGACAAATACACTGAGATACCATTTCTAAGAGGTCTGTAAGGGGCGTGCATAAGCGCACCACTGTGCCTACCGTCCCTGTCCTACTGTCCTATTGTCCTCTATTATCGGTACTTTTATTTATGTTTATACAAACAACTACTATCTTGTACATGTTTGACAAATAAATAAATAAATAAAATAAATAATAAAATATATTAATCAGGGTTAACATCATGGCCTCACAACCCCCTAAGCTTGAATCCTGCAAAACTTCTCATTAGCTTCTTCATCCCAAGAGCCTAGCCTGGGGTCTAGGGAGAAGGTTCTAGACTAGAAATGGGAAGATCTAGGATGGTCCTCCTTTGGGCACAGAAGCTCCCTGGAGGATTTTGATCCACTCCCTCTCTCAGCCCAGGAGCCCATGTGGTCCAGTTGAGAAGGTCCTGGATCAAAGAAAGCCAGATTCTGGTCCACCATGAGACACCGAAGGTCCCTTTCAGACTCTGGCCCAAACTAAGATGGTTCCATATTGAAGATCCTGGACTAAGAGTGGGGGAAACCTGGGTTGTAGTCTCCTCCTGGTCATAGAAGCTCACTGGATGACTTTGAGGGACAGTTCCTCTCTCTTTCAAACCTAAGAGCCAGGAGAACTGCTGGATTAGGAGCAAGGTTCTAATCCTGCTTTAGATATGGAATTCCTGGGGACTTTGGCCCATTCGCTCTCCCTCACCCAAATGTAATGGGGAAAGTGCTGGACGAGCAACCAGAAGACTCCAGTTCAAATCCCTTCTCAGCTATGGACACCAACCTCCTGCCTGACCCGGGGGGGTTGGACTAGATAACCACCACAGGTCCCTTTCAACTCTATTCTTCCATGTTCGATATCGGGAGTGTCCAACCTCGGCCACTTTGAGACCCCGTGGACTTCAATTCCCAGAATTCCCCAGCCAGCACGGGTTGCATGGCTGGCTGGGGAATTCTGGGAACTGCAACCCGTGCTGGCTGGGGAATTCTGGGAATTGAAGTCCACGGGGTCTCAAAGTGGCCAAGGTTGGGTCCTTTCTTCTATGTTCCCACCACCTCTTTCTCTCACCGGGGTTTGTCATTGTGGGAGGAAGACCACAACCCCCCATCAGCTCCTGAACAGAAGCCCCCCACCCCAAAACCAACTCTCACACACAAACCCAACCCAACCGAGAGACACAATCACACCCCCACACACCCAACACAATCGTTTCTCACCTGACACTTCCACGTAACCCTCTTTGGTCTTGACCGAGAGCTCTTCAGGCTTAAAACTCTGCACGTTGACGCAGACTTTCCAGGGCTCGCCCGAAAAGGCCGGGGGGCTGGATGATCCAAAGGGGCTCCCTTCGGGGTGAGCCCCAAAACGTGATCCGTACCCCGGAGGGGAGAAACCACTGCTCCGGCCCATCCCTGACCTCAGAGGGCTCGCCCAGCCTGCGGTGAGGGGCGAGCGGGCCCAATCCGGCCAGTTGGCTGTCAGATCCCCGGGAAAAGGTGACATGTTAAAGTCATCGTCCAGAAGTCGAGAAGACAAGCCGGATTCCCTGAAGGGATCTCTGAGATTCCGATGCCGGCCAGGGTAGCATGAGAAAGGGATCTGGTTGTCAGCCATCCTGGGAGAGATTCAGCGGGAGGAAACTAAAAGCAGAATTAAAAAAAGGAAAAAAGAGAAGAGAGAAAGAAAGTTTTCCAACAGGTGCAGAAAGAAAAAAATAAATCTGAATTCCGCAGTCTTGTTCTGAGCACGATTTTTTCTCTCCTGCTTGTTGTACACGACAAAAATAAATCTGCTTGTCTTCTTCTTGCCCAATCGGGATTAAAAAACCGAATAAAAACAAACAACAACCACCCTGAACTTCTTTTCAGAAGTTTTGGATAAGTCCAAACCGAGCCGCAACAAAACTTCAGTTCAGAACCGGAAAAAGCCTCTTGGAGGAGAAGCGAAACGTCTTCAAGGAAAAAAAAACCTGGTTGCCTTTTTTGGGGTGGGAAAAAAAATCACCTTTGGGATTCAAGACTCAATCCCTCCCCAAATAAAAGAAAAATAAAAATAGAAAAGAAAAGTAGGCAGCACCAAGGCTTCCCTTTTGCTCCGGATTTAAGCCACCCCAGTGCCACTCTGTGCCAGACAGAAGCTTAAATAAACCGGCTGGTACCAGCCGAGAAACTTCGCTAAACTTCCAAAGTCTGCCCCCTATTTATAGGCAAGGCTCCAGCGCTGGGGGGGGGGGGGAGAGGCGGGTGGATTGGCAGAAGGGGGGGGGAGGAGGGTGTCACAACCCGCTCCACCAGTTGTATTTTTGGAGAGCCTTGAAATGGGCTGACCTCATCCCAGAGGGACTGATTGCTTTGCTAAATGGAATTCCAAGTTTAGACTGGCTTGGCTCTCGTTTTTCATCCCTCCCTCTTTCCCTCCTTCCCTCCCTCCCTCCTTTTTTTTTGGGCAGTGTGAGTTTAGCAAGCAGCCTATTATTAGCTTGGGGTGTTAGGCCTGTGCTGGATTCTTCTAACCGCTTGGATGCAAACCCCCACCCCAACAACAACACCCCCTCCTCTTTAATTCCCAAAACAGAAGCCGTAAAATTCTCATTCGGCAAATCCGGGGTTCGGTCTAGCAATGGGGGGGGTGCCGACTGCATTTGGTAAGACGTGAGCTAAACCCACAATTGATGGGCTCCAGAGCGGTTAGTAATCTGATCTTGAGAATTGAATTTAGGTGAAGTGGGGGGTGGGTGGATGGGTGGGTGGGGGGTTGAGATCCTTTCCATTTCTTTGTTCTGGCTCGATTCCCTTTGATCTAGTGATTAAGGCACCAGGCTAGAAAACAGGAGACTGTGAGTTCTAGTCATAGCTTAGTTTAGCCATGAAAGCTGGCTGGATGATTTTGAGTCAATCACCAGGAGACTGTGAGTTCTAGTCCCGCCTTAGGCATGAAAACTGGCTGGGTGGCTTTGGGCCAATCACCAGGAGACAGAGAGTTCTAGTCCCATCTTAGCCATGAAAGCTTTGGGCCAATCATCAGGAGACAGGGAGTTCTAGTCCCGCCTTAGGATGAAAGCCAGCTGGGTGATTTTGGGTCAATCACCAGGAGACAGGGAGTTCTAGTCCCGCCTTAGGCATGAAAGCTGACTGGATGACTTTGGGACAATCACCAGGAGATTGGGAGTTCTAATTCTGCGCGCAAGCGTGAACCGGTAGCAACGGGTTTTTAGAACCCACTACTGGTCACCACATTACAAAAAGATGTTGAGGCTTTGGAAAACATGCAAAGAACAACAACTTTATTTATTTTATTTTATTTAAATGGATTTATATGCCGCCCAACTCCCAGGGGACTAATTTCCAAAGCACCCAAAGGCCAGACAAGGAATAATGGATGGAAACTGAACAAGGAGAGAGATTCATCCTAGAAATAAGGAGGAACTTTCTGACAGTGAGAATAATCCACCAAAGGAACAGAAGTTGCCTTTGGAAGTTATGGGAGCTTCATCACTGGAAGCTTTCAAGAAGAGACTAGACTGCCATCTGTCAGAAATGGTGCAGGGTCTCCTGCTTGGGTGGGGGGTTGGACTAGATGACCTCCAAGGTCCCTTCCAACTCTGTTAATCTGTAAACCTCCAAGGTCCCTTCCAGCTCTGTACTGATTGATTGAAACAGATCATAAAGACAAAATCAGATTAAACCATGCAGATATCTGAAAGATCCTTTGCTTTCTTGGATATTTCCGTGAATTGCATTTGCAAAGTACGGCTATTAAGTGAAGTGCTTTCCGAGGTTTTTTTTTTGTTTTTTTACTAATCGGCCAGATTGCATCCCCTGAAATTGATTTGTATTTTATTTTTTAAAAAGCCCATCTCATTGAAAGCAAGATGCCAAGGACAGATGCCCTTAATCTCTGCTTAAGGATAGAATCCCAGAATGGAACTGCCGTGATCGTCATATCTGCAGAAATGCAGAGCTTTGGATGATGTAGTCTCGACTTACAATGGTTCACTTAGCGACCGTTCAAAGTTACAAGGGCACTGGAAAAAGTGCCTTATGACCGTTGCAGGGTTCCCGTGGTCACGCGATCAAAATTGGGATGCTTGGTGATGGGTTCATCTCACGACGCTGCAACGGTCACAGAGACGAACCAAGTGGCTTGCCTCCAGAGGTTGTGGGTGCTCTAACACTGGAAGCTTTTAAGAAGAGATTGGACAAACCGTTTGTCTGAAAGAGTATAAGGTTTCCTGCTTCAGCAGGGGGTTGGGCTAGAAGACCTCCAAGGTCCCTTCCAACTCTTGTTATTCTGCAAAGGAGGAGACTGTGGGCCCTGAAGGCCGGACAAGGAATAATGGATGGAAGCTGATCAAGGAGAGATTCAACCTGGAAATAAGGAGGAATTTTCTGACAGTGAGAGCAATCAACCGACGGAACAGAAGTTGCCTTCAGAAGTTGTGGGAGCTTCATCACTGGAGGCTTTCAAGAAGAGACTGGACTGCCATCTGCCAGAAATGGTGTAGGGTCTCCTGCTTGGGCGGGGGGTTGGACTAGATGACCTACAAGGTCCCTTCCAACTCTGTTATTCTGAATCTATCTAAGATGATCAATGATGAACGGTTGCAGGAACTGGGCATGGCTAGTCTAGTGAAGAGAAGGACCAGGGGAGACATGATAGCAAACTTCAAATATTTGAGGGGCTGCCACAGAGAGGAGGGGGTCAAGCTATTTTCCAAAGCACCCAAAGGCCAGAAAAGGAATAATGGATGGAAACTGACCAAGGAGAGATTTAACCTAGAAATGAGGAGAAATTTTCTGACAGTGAGAACAATCAACCAATGGAACAGAAGTGGCCTTCAGAAGTTGTGGGAGCTTCATCATCACTGGAGGCTTTCAAGAAGAGACTGGACTGCCGTCTCTCAGAAATGGTGTAGGGTCTCTTGCCTGGGTGGCAGGGGGGGGGTTGGACTAGATGACCTACAAGGTCCCTTCCAACTCTGTTATTCTGAAATCTAAATCTAAATAAGCCGCCACATTGCAAAACACAGGAGACTATCAGCAGCTCCTTTTGAAGCTGCACCAAAGCTGACCTGAATCAACAGTTCAGGATGTCCCACTGATTAAAAAACCTTCGGGGGGGGGGGGGCAAAGCAATCAATTGTTATTCGCCCTTAGGGGGGCCACCAGCTCTGCACAAAGGGGGTATTTTGCTTGCAAAGTTTGGGAATGGGTGGATCATAAATGCCTAAAGCCGAAAAGCCTTGCTACGCCTGATCTAGAAGACAAGATGATTTAGAAAGATAAGAGGGGCCGGAATGCTGCTCCCGATCCAATCAATTCCACTGAAAAAGATTTAAGCACAGACCGACCTTTGCGGCCAGATATTAAATCCACCAGAGATCACAGTGGAGATAATGATTCTTTGGAGCCTCACCTCCCGATTCTACGGAAGACTTTGAAAACACGGGATTCAGAAGAAGATCCTCGATTCAGAAGTCACCTTGATGGGAGACTACA
Organism: Diadophis punctatus similis; assembly: GCA_023053685.1. NCBI lineage: Eukaryota > Metazoa > Chordata > Lepidosauria > Squamata > Dipsadidae > Diadophis > Diadophis punctatus. The sequence continues at coordinate 3,469,379 of JALIGW010000030.1, read as the reverse complement.
GGTAGACCTCCGTCTTACAACCGTTCAAATTATAGTGATCGTTCACAGTTACGACGACTCTATAAAAAGTGACTTATGACTGTTTTTTCACACGTCTCAGCATCCCCATGGTCATGTGATCAAAATTTGGACACCTGGCAACTGACTCATATTTATGATGGTTGCAGTGTCCCAGGGTCTCTCCTCCTCCTCCTCCTCCTCCTCCTCCTCCTCCTCCTCCTCCTCCTCCTCCTCCTCCTCCTCCTCCTCCTCCTCCTCCTCCTCTCTGCAAACCCCACTCCCTTCTAGCACTGATGATGTTACCTAGTTGGGTAATGAAACGTCTGCAAGAAAACAACCAAGCTCAGAGAGCTCCAAGGATCCCATAGTCACTGAATTCCTCCTCCTCCTCCTCCTCCTCCTCCTCCTCCTCCTCCTCCTCCTCCTCCTCCTCCTCCTCCTCCTCCTCCTCCTCCTCCTCCTCCTCCTCCTCCTCTCTGCAAACCCCACTCCCTTCTAGCACTGCTGATGTTACCTAGTTGGGTAATGAAATGTCTGCAAGAAAACCGCCAAGCTCAGAGAGCACCAAAGCCCCCACAGTCCTCCTCCTCCTCCTCCTCCTCCTCCTCCTCCTCCTCCTCCTCCTCCTCCTTTCGGCAAACCCCACTCCCTTCCAGCACTGATGATATTACCTAGTTGGGTAATGAAACGTCTGCAAGAAAACAACCAAGCTCAGAGAGCTCCAAGGATCCCATAGTCACTGAATTCCTCCTCCTCCTCCTCCTCCTCCTCCTCCTCCTCCTCCTCCTCCTCCTCCTCCTCCTCCTCCTCCTCCTCCTCCTCCCTGCAAACCCCACTCCCTTCCAGCACTGATGATGTTACCTAGTTGGGTCATGAAACGTCTGCAAGAAAACGATCCCGCTCAGAGAGCACCCAGGACTCCACAATTCCTTGTCGTACCCCCACTATTCAATTGCCCTACTCAAGGAATGCAACGAATCTCATCCTTCTTCCAGAAGATGTTCCATTCCATCCTCAATTTTTTTGGGGGGGAGAGTTTATTCTCTCCCCTCCCACAGCGCTTTAAGGCAATTACAGCTCTCTCACGCAGCTAAGAACAACAGGCACCTTAGAACAACATGCACCTTCTTCTTGCAACAATCTCGGTTTCATTTGCAAAAAGATGCTGGGAAGTTTCTACGAGGATTGTGAAACTGACTAAAAGCAAAGGACTGGCCAACCAGATATTAATTATTAGTGTGTACATGGGAAATAGAGGAGAGCGCACGCAAGCAATTTGCTAAGAATACAGGGGTGTGGTGGACCCTTTGATCTCTGCTTCCCTCCAGGGATTGAGACTCAGGAAGGAATTGATATATTTTTTTTCCTAAGCAACAAGATGCACAGACGCGAAGAAACGCTGGTTTGAACCTCGCCTTAGATACCATGCAAGATCATATAGAAGGCATCAAGGCACCTGGCAAGCCTGGGGCCAATGAATGACCTCTTGCTGCTGGCCCATGGCTTCAGATTAACAGAGTTGGAAGGGACCTTGCAGGTCATCTAGTCCAACCCCCTGCCCAAGCAGGAAACCCTACATCTGCCTCTATCTAGGATTGAACTCACAACCTCCTGATTGTGAGGCAAGAGCTCCACCTCTAGGCCACAGAACTGTCGGACACTTAGATAATCAGAGATTCTCAAGAAGAGTTAGCCCATTTGGCAGGTTTCAGAATAAACAAACAGAAAACAACAATGTTGACTAAGAATATGTCTTCTCCAGTGGTGAAATTGTTATAGATTGGATTGGATGATTGGAATTTTGAAAGTATTATGTTGTGTTTTTAATTCTGTTTTTTAAATGTCTTTTATATCCATTTTATTTGTATCCCGGTTAGCCGCTCAGAGTCCCTGCGAGATTGAGCGGCATATAAATACAAATAATAAATAATAATAAATAAATAAATATGAAGTCAGCCCGGCTTTTAATACGCTCTTCCTCTGTGCAGAGGAAGCAAAATTTAGCGTGAACCAATGCGTGACCTACCAAGGGCCAAATAAACAAGAAGCGTCTCATAGCTCTTTCCAAATTAGGACATCATCCCATCTTCATTTCCAAATAGTAACAGGGCGACTACTACAGAATCAACAAAACACCACCACGAATCCGGCCTTTGAAAGCAGAAACACCCATGTCCCAATTTTGGGTCAAGGAAGTGCGTGGCATGTTCCTTCCGGGTTCCTATGATAGGTGGAACGCCAGATTTGAGGAACCAAGAACTGTCTGGAGAAACTCCGGGGTCAACCTTCTCCAAAGGTTTCCTGCTTGGGCGGGGGGTTGGACTAGATGACCTACAAGGTCCCTTCCAACTCTGCTGATCTGAATCTCATTTGAAAATCGGAGACCTCCTTGGATACAGGTTGGCCCTTCACTTACAATAGTTTGTTTACTGAAAATAGTGACCTACGCAATGCCCACGACATTCAA
>JALIGW010000030.1:3401909-3466812 GCA_023053685.1 Diadophis punctatus similis | reverse complement strand
AAAACTGCAGGGACTTTTCTAACAGCTAATGACTCAAAGACCCACAGAAAGCAATAGTAACTCTGTCTATTAGTTGGGTAGGAATGATAAGAATTCAAAACCCATTCGGATCTACTGAAATGATCCCAAATTGTCAGCAAGACTTGGGGTCTTCCAGAACTTTTGAAGGTGTTAAAACAAAACCAGGAAGTAAAGAAGCAAGATAAGACTAAACAGTGGGCCGGAATGATGCCTTAGCATTCAACTACGCGGTTTATAGTCCAAGGCTGAAATGCTGAGTCACAGAAGTTCTTCTTCTGCCAACCCATCTTTGAGGACAAAGGACATTACTCAAAGACCTGGAGATACAACAGCAGAGGTGAGTTCCTGCCGGTGCGGTTAATAGCTGTTGTTCGCGCAGAGCCGAAGACGCTGCTGCCGTTCGCGGCGGGGAGCTTTCCCCGGGGCTTTCCCCGCCCACATGGATGCCACCAATTGCGTTCTTTTGCCCTCTGCGCATGCGCAAAGCGTTCTGCATGCGCAGAGGGCAAAAGAATGCAAATGGCGGCGTCCATGCGGGCGGGGAAAGCACCCGGGGAAAGCTCCCACGCCGCGAACGGCAGCAGCGTCTTCGGCTCTGCGCCGAACAACAGCTATTAACCGCACCGGCAAAAACAGGCAGGAACCCACCTCTGTACAACAGGCCGTTGCTGCTCTTGGTCGTAGTGGCCTATTGCAAGGGGTGACACAAAGGGGTCCTTTGGCCTGGTCCTCCAATTGGAGACCCCTCTACTCATTAGAGGGCACGCACATTCTTGCCAAAGCTAACTCAATTCTCTACGGGGCTGAAATTAGCCTTTGACCGAGGAGAATAACAGAATAACAAGAGTCGGAAAGGGACCTTGGAGGTCTTCTAGTCCAACCCCTGCTCCAGCAGGAGATCCCCTAGGCCAGTGATGGCGAACCTTTTTTTCCTTGGGTGCCAAAGCAAGCGCACGCGTGCTATCGTGTGCACACGTGTGCCTACGTGTGCCCACATGCATGATTCAATGCCCCCTGCTGCCCCGCCCCCGCACATGCATGCACTCCCCCCGCTCCCCCATTTCCCAACTTCCGGTGGGCCCAGTAGGCCCGTTTTTCGCCCTCCCAGAGGCTTCCCTGGAGCCTCGGGAGGGCGAAAACGGCCTCCCCTGCCCCCCTGGAGGCTCTCCGGAGGTCTAAAACGCCCTCCCAGAGCCTCCGCGTGAGCCAAAAATCAGCTGGCCGGCTGTGGAGCTGAGCTAAGGCAATGGCTCGCGTGCCGACAGATATGGCTCTGCGTCCCACCTGTGGCACGCGTGCCACGGGTTCACCATCACGGCCCTAGACCCTTTCAGACAAAAAGTGGACTGTCCCGGCTCCTTGCTTCTGTTTTAGAAATGCAAACTGCAAGAGCTGTGAACAAACTCCATGAAAAGTTATGGTTCACCCCCTCCCACACAGACCCTACACCCCAGCTGCAGAGGTCAGACTGTCCATTCCCTGAGCCCCCCCACCCCATATCCCCACCCTCTCTTCGCCTTCTTGGTGTGTGTGTGTGCAAAGTTGCCATGCCTTACCCGCGATGTTCGACAGTCAAGGAGCTCCAAGAAAAAACGACCAGGGTTTCACACCGTTCTGAAGAAGGGCAGTTTCAGCGTGGAGTCAGACAAGCGGGAGAGTTAAAAGCAACAACAACTCCTATTTGCAATGGCTTCCTTAGGCTGACAGTCACTGCAAGGACTGCGGACAAAGGTGGAGCTGGGCAGCCGGCCAGCTGACTGTCTCCAGGACTTAGGAGGGACTTGGCTTTCTTTGCCACTGAAAATGGTCTGGCTACAAGCCAGCTTTCCGACAGGCTAAGTCTGCGGTTCCACCACAGCTGATGAGCCTGATGTTCGAAAGCCTGAGAAATCTCACACTCCACCCAGCCCCACAACCTGTTTCCTTTGCAGGAGCAGCTGAAAGCAATATGACAGATTTAACAGAGTTGGAAGGGATCTTGCAGGTCATCTAGTCCAACCCCCTGCCCAAGCAGGAGACCCTCCATCTGCCTCTACCTAGGATCGAACTCACAACCTCCTGATTGTGAGGCAAGAGCTCCACCTCTAGGCCAGAGCAGCTGGCAATAGACCGAAGGAAGAAGAAAAAAAGAGGAGAGAAGAGCAAAATTGAGGTGTCTGCCTGCCTGCCTCCTTCTCGGTTCAGGAACTTTACCAACGCAAGGCTGTTTCTTTCAGAGTTGCGTCTCCCAAAGGAGACTATATTTGTAGCTCGGGGTCTAAAGAAAAGCTCCTTGGTGCTCTCCGAGTTTGGTTGCGTTCTTGCAGACGTTTCACGACCCAACTAGGGAACGTCATCAGTGCTGGAAGGCAGTGGGGTTTGCAGAATGGAGGAGGAGACGAAAAGGGGGACAAGGAGGAGGAGTTACTCTGGGGTCCTTGGTGGTCTCTGAGCTGGGTTGTTTTCTTGCAGATGTTTCATGACCCAGCTAGGTAACATCATCAGTGCTAGAAGGGAGAGGAGGAGGAAAGGAGGAGGAGGAGGAGGAGGAGAGGAAGAGGAAGAGAGGAAGAGGAGGAGAGGAAGAGGAGGAGGAGGAGAGGAAGAGGAGGAGGAGGAGAGGAGGAGGAGGAGGAGGAGGAAGAGGAGGAGAGGAAGAGGAGGAGAGGAAGAGGAGGAAGAGGAGGAGAGGAAGAGGAGAGGAAGAGGAGGAGGAGGAGGAGGAAGAGGAGGAGGAGGAGAGGAGGAGGAGGAGGAAGAGGAGGAGAGGAAGAGGAGGAGAGGAAGAGGAAGAGGAGGAGGAGGAGAGGAAGAGGAGGAGAGGAAGAGGAGGAGAGGAAGAGGAAGAGGAGGAGAGGAGGAGGAGGAGAGGAAGAGGAAGAGGAGGAGGAGGAGGAGGAAGAGAGGAGGAGGAGGAGAGGAAGAGGAGGAGGAAGAGGAGGAGGAGGAGGAAGAGGAGGAGAGGAAGAGGAGGAGAGGAAGAGGAGAGGAAGAGGAGGAGAGGAAGAGGAGGAGAGGAAGAGGAGGAGGAGGAGAGGAGGAGGAGGAGAGGAAGAGGAGGAGGAGGAGGAGGAGGAGGAAGAGAGGAGGAGGAGGAGAGGAAGAGGAGGAGGAAGAGGAGGAGGAGGAGGAGGAGGAGAACTGTGGAGTCCTATCAAATAATAAATACGTCTATTGCTAGGAATTATGGGGATTAGAATTGGAATTATGGCGCTTTGGTCCTTCCGACACGAAAGTATTAGTATGGCTCAAAATCAATGGCTTGTATGTCTTCAGAGATTTCCTTCCTTCCTTCCTTCCTTCCTTCCTTCCTTCCTTCCTTCCTTCCTTCCTTCCTTCCTTCCTTCCTTCCTTCCTTCCTTCCTTCCTTCCTTCCCTCCCTCTTATAATTCTCTTTATCTCTTTCAATTTTCTTTCTTTCTTTCTTTCTTTCTCTTAATCCTTCCTTCCTCCTCCCCCCACCTCCTCCCCCTCTCTTCCCCCTCCCTCCCTCACTTCCTTTCTCCCTCCCTCTCCTCCTTCCTTCCTTCCTCCCTCCCTCTCTGCTTTCCTCCTTCCCTCCCTCCGTCCCTTTCCTTTCTTCTTTTTCCTTCCTTCCTTCCTCCCTCCAACCCTCCCTCCCCTTCTTCCCTCCCTCTTATAATTCTATCTCTTTCCATTTTTCTTTCTTTCTCTTAATCCTTCCTTTCTTCTCCTCCCTCCCTCCTTGCCTCCCTCCCTCCCTCTTCTCCTTCCTTCCTTCCTCCCTCCCTTCCTCCCTTCCCTCCCTTATTATTACCCTCCCAATTAGTTGTTCTTTTATCTTATTAAATTTACAGTCACTGCCACTTGTCACCTTTCTGAGTGGACTTCCGTAAGCTTCCGTGGAACTTGTAACTATTACTTATTCACATAAAGTTTATTGTATTTAATCAGAGCACTACCCGTTGCCGAGAATAATAACACATTTCAAATGGGAACATCCGCTTCCCACCACACTTTCCACAGTCCATTTCATTCATTTCAAATTAATCAGATATGCTCACCGCCAATATCTACCTGGACCCATCTAGGATTAAGCTGTAATAAATTTGTTCCTCTCCGATTTTACTTTGCGGCTTAAACAGCTTACTGGAATGCAAATGCTTCTCCTGGCTGCAGATCTCAAAGGTGCCTTAATTTTATTTTTTATTTTTATTTTATTTTTTTAAAAAAGACAATTCCACTTTTTGAAATGCATGGAAGTATACTGAGCCCCAGCTAATATCTTTTGCATTAGTCTCCATTTCTCCAAAAATCCATTTCATTAGAAACCTTTAAAAAAGAAAGATTCACTTGAGCAGAATTTGAGTCTTATGGATTACACGGATGACCTCATCCGATTCTTCGTCAATTCTTGAAGATGTTTTTCGACCTCGGTGGCTGACCTATGGCCCTGGGACTTTCTGATGACTCTCATCCGAGAACGAACCAAATTTGACAACATTTGGTTTTTCCGAAATCAGCCGAGGTCAGCTAAGTTCTCTGTCACCAAGAACTTTTAAAAGACATAAAATGAAGCTAGGGCAGTGTTTCTCAAATAGTGGGGGGCGCCCCCCTGGAGGGGCTCGGAGCAATGCCAGGGGGGCGCATGTGACCCCGGGGAACATGCGTGGTCCCTCTCGATTGATTCCCCCAGATGGGGAGTGTTTTCCCAGTTGCACGCTGCTCCGAGCCCGGAAGAGAAGGCGGCCAGACGGGGCGGGGCAGCTGTGTGGGTTCTTGTTGTTCTCAGCGGGCGCCGCGGTAGCCATGAACGCCGTGGCGAAACTGCTGCTGGGCGAGGAGGAGCATCCTCTGCAGCTGGGCGAAAGCTTCAAACGGCACCCTAAATCCTCCTTCCACACCATTCGCTGTGAGTGCCCGGCAGAGGCTGCGCTTATGGGCCAGGCCGGCGACCCCAAAACATCGGCTTGATTAAGCTGGCCTGGCCCCGTGTCAAAAGAGGGCCCTAACCACGGTAGCCTATGCCTGCCTAACCGAAAACAGGATAGACAGCGGGGATGAGGTGGTGTTTTGGCTTAACCACGTTTAAAGATGATCTGCATTCTGGTGGTTCGAGTCCTGTCCAATGAGATGGCGTGAGCTCCTGTCTCTCGATCCTTAGCTCCTGCCCACCCAGCAACTCGAAAGCATGCAGTAATTGCAAGTAGATAAACGGGTACCACTTCGGTGGGGGGCAAAACTTAACCACATTTTTATGTATGGAGAGTAGAAGCCAGCGCTGAACTTGTCCAGACGCGAGGCATTGTGACATGAAGCGAGGTGAGGCAAGACCGGCGGAGGAGCCCGGAAGAGCCAGCAACCTGAGCGCCACTAGTCAGCTGATGTAAGCTAGTTCACCCTGTGTGGAGCACCAAGAATAGGCAAGCAAGGTTGCTTCTCTCCTTGGTTAGTTTCCACCCATTGCTTCTTGTCCTGCCTTCAGGTGCTTTGGAGAATAGCTTGACTCCCTCTTGTTTGTGGCAGCCCTGAGATATTGGAACACCGCTATCATGTCTCCCTGGTCCTTATAATATAATATAATAACAGAGTTGGAAGGGACCTTAGAGGTCTTCTAGTCCAACCCCCTGCTTAGGCAGGAAACCCTACAGCACTTCAGAAAAATGGTTATCCAACATCTTCTTAAAAACTTCCAGTGTTGGAGCATTCACAACTCTGAGGCAGGTTGTTCCACGGATTAATTGTTCTAACTGTCAGGAAATTCCTCCTTAGTTCTAAGTTGCTTCTCTCCTTGATTAGTTTCCACCTATTGCTACTTGTCCTGCCTTCAGGTGCTTTGGAGAATAGCTTGACCCCCTCTTCTTTGTGGCAGCCCTGAGATATTGGAACACTGCTATCATGTCTCCCCTGATCCTTCTTTTCATTAAACTAGACATACCCAGTTCCTGCAACCTTTCTTCATATGTTTTAGCCTCCAGTCCCCTAATCATTTTTGTTGCTCTTCTCTGCACTCTTTCTAGAGTCTCAACATCTTTTTTACATCATGGAGACCAAAACTGAATGCAGTATTCCAAGTGTGGCCTTACCAAGGCCTTATAAAGTGGTATTAACACTTCACATGATCTTGATTCTATCCTTCTTTTTATACAGTCTAGAACTGTTTTGGCTTTCTTGGCAGCTGCAGCACATGGCTGGCTCATATTTAAGTGATTGTCCACTAGGACTCCAAGGTCCCTCTCGCAGTTCCTACTATTGAGCGAGGTTCCACCTATACTGTACCTGTATGATAGAGTATGGGCACCTTTGAACTTCGGTGATGGGGAAGGCTCCTGAGAATACCATGGACAGCCAAGAAAACTAACCAGTGGATCATCGAACAAACCCAACCCAGAATTCTCACGGGAAGCACAAATTATGGTTGGACAGATAATGCAAAGACCGAGGCATGTGAATTTACGGAACGGAAACCCACATCATGGCAATGAAATACTGCAGGTGGTGTGTGGTGTTTTGTTTTTTATTTTCCTTTCCTTTTGGTTTTTTTTATTGGCTCCTTTGTTTGTTACATGAACTTCTGTGGGAGGATCAAAGAATACAGATAGATCCAAGGTAGCATTTAAAATCGGAAGGTCGGGGAACCATTGTTTTCAAGCCGCTCGGTTGCCAAGGGCAAAACAGGAAGTGCGGTCGCTGCCCTCATTCATTCCTTGTCCATTCATTGAAATGAATGAACTCACCGTGGGACTGTACAGTATGCCAAACCGAGATGCTTCTAGAATGTGCTGGAAAGTGAGCCTGATTCCTTTTTCTTTCCTTTCTTTCCTTTTCCTTTCCTTTCCTTTCTTTCCTTCCCTTCCCTTTCTTTTTTCTTTTCCTTTCCTCTTTTCCTTTCCTTTCCTTTCCTCCCTTCTTTCTCCTTTCCTTTCTTTCCTTTCCCTTCCCTTTCTTTTTTCTTTTCCTTTCCTCTTTTCCTTTCCTTTCCTTTCCTCCCTTCTTTCTCCTTTCCTTTCTTTCCTTTCCTTTCCTTTCCTTTCCTTTCCCTTCCCTTCCTTCCCTTTCCTTCCCTTCCTTTCTCTTTCCTTTCCTTTCCTTTCTTTTTCTTTTCCTTTCCTTCTTTCCTTTCCTTTCCTTTCCTCCTTTCCTTTCCTTTCTTTCCTTTCCTTTCCATTCTGTCTTTTTTCTTTTCCTTTCCTCTTTTCCTTTCCTTTCCTTTCGTCCCTTCTTCTTCCTTCTTTCCTTTCCTTTCCTCCTTTCCTTTCCTTTCCTTTTCTTTCCTTCTTTCCTTTCCTTTCCTTTCCTTTCCTTTCCTTTCCTTTCCTTTCCTTTCCTTTCTTTTTTCTTTTCCTTTCCTTCTTTCCTTTCCTTTCCTTTCCTCTTTTCTTTTCTTTCTTTTCCTCCCTTCTTCCTTCTTTCCTTTCCTTTCCTTTCCTTTCCTTTCCTTTCCTTTCCTTTCCTTTCCTTTCCTTTCCTTTCCTTTCTCCTTTCCTTTTCCTTTTAAAAAAGTACAGGTAGTCCTTGACTTACAACCAAGGTTGAGCCCAAAATCTACGTTGCTGGGCGGAAGATTCGTTAAGTGAGTTTTGCTCCATTTTACAACCTTTCTTGCCATGGTTGTCAGATCCTCTGTGACTTTCTCGGGGGCAGAGGGGAGCCAGATTTGCTAAATGGCCAGATGATTCATTGAACAACGGCACTGAGTCGCTTAAGAACCGTAACAAAAAAGATTGTACAATTGGCACAACTCCGATATAACCACTGCCTTGTTTAGCAATGAAAATTCCGGTTCCCATTGTGGTAGGAATATTTCCAGGTTGGTAGTTTGAATCTGAGCCAGACTAGGTAAAATCAGGGGTGGGCTTCAAAATTTTAGCAAGGGGTTCTCTGCCCGGTTGCTGGGTGGGTGTGGCCATGGTGGGTGTGCCTAGTCGGCCTCCTGCACCACGGCCGGGGGGAGGGCATTTTTGCCCTCCTGGGCTCCGGAGGCTTCTCTTGAGCCTCCGGGAGGGCGAAAACAGCCTCCCCAGGCTCTCGAGGCCCTCTGGAGGCCAGAAACAGGCCCGTTTCCGGCCTTCCCAAACTTCCGGTAGGCCCGTTTTTCACCCTACCCGAGCCTCCATGCACTCCCTGCACCAGTGGTGGGTTCCTACCAGTGTGGTCCACTCTACCGCACCGATAGCGGCTGGCCAATGACGTAATTTGCGCGTGACACCGGTCTGTTGTCTTCCCCGGTCCGTCGCGCGTCGCCATCTTTTTTTCAGAATTTTTGGGCTTTTTTTGCTTCCTGAGCATGCGCAGAAGCAAAATCTCACGAGGGGACATGGAGATGCGCACGCAGCGCACTGGTAGCAACATCGAGAGCAACCCGCCCCTGCCCTGCACTTACCTGTAACCAAAACGGACTGCGTGGGGACTCCTGGGAAGGGCGGGGAGGGGTGGGCAGGGCCAGCCAGGAGTGGGATTGGGGAATTCTCCAAACTGCACAGAATCTTAGCTAGAGGTTCTCCAAACCCCTGCGAACCCCACCAGCCCACCCCTGGGTAAGATAGACATCTTATCTAGATTAGTATCTTATCTAGAGCCAGGAAGATATAGATAGTTCAATGGCATTCAAGGCACAATTAAGGAAAAACTTCCTAAGAGTGAGGACAATTAACCAGTGGAACAGCTTGCCACAGGAAGTTGTGGGTGCCTCAACACTGGAGTTTTTTAAAGAAGAGACTGGACAACCCACTTGTCTGAAATGGTTTAGGGTCTTCAGCTTGAGCAGGGGTTGGACTAGATGAGCTCCAAGTTCCCTTCCAACTATTCTATTCTATTCTATTCTATTCTATTCTATTCTATTCTATTCTATTCTATTCTATTCTATTCTTCATTCCAATATTCTATCCTATCCTATCCCCTATTCTATTCTATTCTATTCTATTCTATTCTATTCTATTCTATTCTATTCTATTCTATTCTATTCTATTCTATTCTATTCTATTCTATTCTATTCTATTCTATTCTTCCAGCTCTATTCTGAGTGATTGGATTGAGGACCACACCTTGCCGATGCAATGATTGTAGACTAATTCCCTGTTTGACTCCTCCCCCTGGATGCTGTAATGGTTGTAGGTATGAAAAACAGTCACAAGTCACTTTCTTCCAGTGATATTTTTTTCCACTAAAGGAACCGTTGTAAGTCAAGGAATACCTGTAGTTACATTTTATTCGATCTCTTCTTCTTAGCTACTTTACGGCTCAAATGATTTAAAACAAAACAGAACAATAAAAACAGCAACAGAGGAGAGTAAGCCCTGATCACTGAGGCATCGTGTCTGTTTCTTTAGGAGAAAGATAAACCAGGTTTGGAAGCTGGCTTAAGCGGGCACCACCATTAAGCCAGGCGTTTCTTTCTTGGTTAGAGGGTGAGAAGAACCTGCTCGAAGCCACTGAAGAGGTCGGTAGGCAGAAACGTAGCTTGTGGGTCTCCAAGACAACCAAATCTCCAAATCTAACAACATTACAGTACTAAAAAACAACAACAATGCAATAAATTAAAAATCGATAATGGCAGCGCCACAATCGTCCACTCATTCCAACAGAAGATAATAAATAATGAATAAATAACAGAAGAAACACAGAACAATGCTAAATTGACAGAGCAAAGAGAAGGATTGTTGGGTTTCCTAGAGTGGCTCTCTAAGTGAGGTCCTCCTAGACCTCAGTGGCTTGACCCGTGGGGAGAAGGTGGTAAGGTATGTATTTATTTAACCACCTGGCCTTGAAATGCAGGTAGTCCTCGACCTACGACCACAATGGCTCCAAATATCCGTTGCTAAGCGAGACAGTGGTTACGTGAGTTTTTGCCCTGTTTTACGACCTTTCTTGCCACAACCGTTAAGTAAATCCTCGCAGTTGTTCAGTCATTGACATGGTCGTTAAGCGAATCTGGCTTCCCCATTGTCAAAAGGTTGTAAAAGGGGATCGCGCGACCCCGCTCCAACCGTCATAAATACGAACCAGTCGCCAAGCGAATCGCAAATTCACGCTGTCATGGTTGTTGAGTGTGGAAAAACGGTCATCAGTCACTCTTTCAACGCCGTCGTAACTTCGACACGGTCACTGAATGAACCTGTTGTACGTTGAGGACTACCTGTAGAGAGCTCGTCAGTGGGAGGCAGGTGGGAAGAGAACGGATGACATCTATCCCATATGGCTCAGACATTTATGGGGCTTGCACAGAAGGACATCCTTCCTAGCATGAAGGAGAAGTTGAGATGTTTCCACTTTTCCATTTTTGTAGACGCACCAGAGACATCTTCTCGGTCTCCTGCACCAACCCACCGAGCTCGCACCCCCCCCCAAAACAGTTGTGTTTCTCGCTTGGCCCTACGTCGTTCAATGCCGCCCCACCCAAAGAGTTTCCGTTGACACAAAAAGAAGCGAAGCCGCAAACCGAGGGCCGGTGTGTGGTGGGAACGCAACCACGACCAGAGTGAGGGCCAGGATTTCTACAACGGGGTGGGGGGCACATGACATTGGAAAGGGGAGGTCTTCCTTTCAGACATTCCCCCTACCCCAGGCCATGGTAGGCTACACGATTCCAAGAACTTGATGGATGGAGGATCATCTGGAGGAGGTTGTTCCATTGGGCGGGTTGGAGGCGAGGCAAATGATTGCAATCCGCAACGCAGGGCGGCTACAAACGCCGCAAACTGTCATAGCTGCCCACCGAGGCAGAACTGTGGCTGCTGTTGCTGCTGCTGCTGCTACTACTACTTCGCGCATGGCTTCTCCCTCCGCTACTCCGGCTTCGGCTGCTCTTGACGTAATTACTCCAACTCCGGCTGCAGCTGGTCCTATCACTGGAGTAACTGCGGCTCCGGGCTGGAGAGTAACCGAGACAGCTGTACCCCGGGGAGGAAAGGCTCGAACTGATGGGAGAGGAGGAGGAGGAAGAAGGACTCGGTCTGTAGTAAGGGATGGGACGCTTTCGGGCACTGGAGAGGAAAAATTGAGAGGGAGGGGGAGAGAGGCGTGAGGTTTACATCCACTGTTTGCTTTCTATCCTTTAGCTGCAAATAGGAAACACATTCTCCCCACCAGGTGTTCCTGCTCCCTTGATTTTGCTGAAAAGAAGGAAAAAATTGAACTTGTGATATATGGGTTATCCTTTCCTTTCCTTTCCTTTCCTTTCCTTTCCTTTCCTTTCCTTTCCTTTCCTTTCCTTTCCTTTCCTTTCCTTTCCTTTCCTTTCCTTCTTTCCTTTCCTTTCCTTTCCTTTCCTCTCCTCTCCTCTCCTCTCCTCTCTCCTTTCCTCTCCTTTCCTTTCCTTTCCTTTCCTTTCCTTTCCTTTCCTTTCCTTTCCTTCTTTCCTTCCTTCCCTTCCCTCCCTCCCTCCCTTCTTTCCTTCCTTCTCCTTTATCCCATCTTTCTTTATGGCTATGTAAAAACACAAAAGAGTATAACATCTTTTATAATTGGGAATCAAGTGGCATACAAATACAATCAATTACTACTACTACTACTACTACTACTACTACTACTACTACTACTACTACTAATAATAATAATAATAATAATAATAATAATAATCTGAAAGCACAGTGCAAAGTGATTCATAATGTTTAAAATAACTGAAATAACCCAAGCATGCCCCATCAGGATCCTCCTGGTATCGGCTGTTGGTTGTGGTTGACTTCTAACTTTGTGATTTATTTATTTTTGTTCCTTCCTGTGTGTAGACACGTGAATAAAACCCCATTTATATCTCTTGAAGAATTTATATCCCTTGAAGTTGCACAACAAACTCGAAAAGGAGGAGTTGAAGGTCAAACGGATTCTCCTGCGACTCCTTCGGTCCTTTTTTCCTGCCACAAAGAAGGGGGGGGATATTTAAGGGGTAGAGACGAAAGACCCCCTCACCTGGTTATCCGCCGGGCTTCCAAGTGGCTGGGAGAATCCCTCCGACGTTTCCTCATGGGGGAATAGCACTCTTTGCGCCGCTGCCGGCCCTGATGCCTGTGGGACTCCTTGCCACTGGAGCCGTAACTGTGCTCTTGTTCACGACCTCTGAGAAAAGATATTTCCAGGAAGGTTAGACGCTGCCTTTTTTACTCCTTCTCTCCCCCTTCCTACTTCCCTCCACTCCTCATCTTCTCCCCTCTCTTTCTCCTTCCTCTTTCTCCTTCTAAACCTTTCCCTGTGTGATTCTAATTCTAATATTATATTTAACAGACTGATAACGTATTTCCATACATCTTTAAATTATCGGTGCCACTTTAAAACTCAATGTATTTTTTTAATAACATATAATAATAATAATAATAATAATAATAATAATAATAATAATAATAATAATAACAACAAAGTTGGAAGGGACCTTGGAGGTCTTCTAGTCCAACCCCCTGCCTAGGCAGGAAACCCTACACTACTTCAGACAAATGATTATCCAACATCTTCTTAAAAACTTCCAGTGTTGGAGCATTCACAACTTCTGGAGGCAAGCTGTTCCACTGATGAATTGTCCTAACTGTCAGGAAATTTCTCCTTAGTTCTAAGTTGCTTCTCTCCTTGTTTAGTTTCCACCCATTGCTTCTTGTTCTGCCTTCAGGTGGTTTGGAGAATAGTTTGACTCCCTCTTCTTTGTGGCAACCCCTGAGATATTGGAACACTGCTATCATGTCTCCCCTGGTCCTTCTCTTCATTAAACTAGACATACCCAGTTCCTGCAACCGTTCTTCATATGTTTTAGCCTCCAGTCCCCTAATCCTCTTTGTTGCTCTTCTCTGCACTCTTTCTAGAGTCTCAACATCCTTTTTGCATCATGGCGACCAAAACTGAATGCAGTATTCCAAGTGTGGCCTTACCAAGGCATTATAAAGTGGTATTAACACTTCGCGTGATATTGATTCTATCCCTCTGTTAATGCAGCCTAGAACTGTGTTGGCTTATCTGTACTTGTAACTCTTTATTCTAGGTATATACCTTTAATCTAATGCTGCCTCCTCCAAATCTAATTTTTGTCATCTGGGTGGTGGTGGGGGTGGCGGAGCCAGCGTCAGGGCGAGACGGACGTTTCCCCCGTTAGCTCCGAGGGAAACGCCGAACTGCAGCCGATTGGAGACCCTCTTCTGGATCAGAATCGCTGCCTTGATGATGGGGTTGGGAACCCAGACTGCTAACCCAGACTGTGTGGATCTCACTCTAAAAAGGTGGTTTGTACAGTTGGCTGAATTACAGGTAATTCTTCATTTACGACCACAATTGAGCCCCCCCCCCCCCCGATTTTTGTGGCTCAGCAAGACAGTTAAGTGAGTTTTGCCCTGTTTTATGACCTCTCTTAACACAGTTGCTAAGTGAATCACCGCAGTTGTTAAGTTACTAACACGGTTATTAAGTGAATCTGTCTTGCCCATTGACTTTGCTTGTCAGAAGGTCACAAAAGAGGAGCACATGGCCCCTGGACAGTGCAACGATCATAAATATATTCCAAAAATGCCTTTTTTTCCCAGGGAGGCAACTGGACTTGCTTGGTTTTTCCTTGAAGGCGTTTCGCTTCTCATCCAAGAAGCTTCTTCAGTTCTGACTGGATGGTGGAGGATGGAAGGATTTATATTCCTTGCAGTCCTCTGGTCGTTTAATACTCTCTCTGAGAGTCCTTGAGGCCATTTGGAGGTTTATCTTCAACCTCCAAGCGGCCTCAGTGACTCTCAGAAAGAGTACTAAGGACCAGAGGACTGCAAGGAATTTAAATAGAGGTCACAAAGATGAGCCAGTTGCAAATCTCTGAATTTTGATTACGTGACCATGGGGCTGCTGCAGGGGTGGGATTCAGCCGGTTTGGGCCGGTTCGGGCAAACCGGTAGTTAAATTGCTGGCTGACCCCTCCCCTCCCCGCCCGTTCCAGGAGTCCCCACGTGCCCCATTTTGGCTCCCAGGAGGCTGCAGGGAGGCCTACTAGGCCCAAAATGGGGCGCGGGTGTGTGTGTGTGTCAGGGGCGGGTTCCTATTTTTTTTACTACCACTCTGTGGGCGTGGCTTATTTTGTGGGTGTGGCTTGCCAGCTATGTGACCGGGTGGGCGTGGCTTGCAGGCCATGTGACCGGGCGGGCATGGCTTGCCGGTCATATATTAGTTATTTCAGAGAAATGTTACTACTATTTTTGCTATTTTATACCTTACATGAAAAGCTTTGCATACAAAGTGCGTGTTACACCATGGCAACACAGCAACCTTTATGTGCAGAAAATGCTATAGTTAAAAGACAAGCAAGTCTCATACAGCATTTTTGGTTTCAGTCATGGATTCCTTAGACGAAAATATTGAGGACTGTTAAAAGAACAGTATCTTTTAACAGTCCTCAACGTTTTCATCTAAAGAATAACAGTATAAAACTGTATAAAATTAACAGTATAAAAGGTTAAGCTTTCGGAAAATGCCCACCTTGGGAAGCTTTAGGCAAAAGCGAAGGAAAAGTGTCAAATGTGAGCTTCTTATTATTTTCAAGAGAAGGGATGGGGAAAGACTTAATTGTCAGGTTTCTGGGCATGCGCAGAAGAAAATTTAATTTTTTAAAAAAAAAATGGCGTCGTCCAGGTACCGACCGCACTGGTACTGTGACGTCACCAGCGGCCCGCTACCGGTGCTATAGAGTGGACCGCACTGTAGGAACCACTGGTGTGTGTCCCCCGCGGCCCATTTTTGCTCCCAGGGAGTTACAGGAGGCCAAGTGCTGCCTGTCACACCCCCTGGCCACACCCACCATGGCCACGCCCACCCAGCTGGTCATTAGGGCAGAGAACCGGTTGTTAAATTATTTGAATCCCACCAGTCGTACAGTCGTACGTGTGGCAATCGTAAGACACTTGTTTTTCAGGGTGGTTGTAAGTTGTAAATGAATGATTGAAGACGACCTGCATTTCAGAATTATTTCAGTCATGGGGGGCAACATATTGCATCTTCCAGCAGATCGGAAGGAAGGATATATCCTGAGTTCAGCCCCCCCTCCTAATATTGCCAGGGGGGTAACTGACTATCCCACCCTCTGCCCCGCAGTTGGTAACCAAGATGAGAAACAGAGGAAGGAAGGCAGGAAGGAAGGGAAGAAGGAAGGAAGGAAGGAAGGAAGGAAGGAAGGAAGGAAGGAAGGGAAGAAGGAAGGAAGGAAGGAAGGAAGGAAGGAAGGAAGGAAGGGAAGAAGGAAGGAAGGAAGGGAAGAAGGAAGGAAGGAAGGAAGGGAAGAAGGAAGGAAGGAAGGGAAGAAGGAAGGAAGGAAGGAAGGAAGGAAAGAAGGAAGGAAGGAAGGAAGGGAAGAAGGAAGGAAGGAAGGGAAGAAGGAAGGAAGGAAGGAAGGAAGGAAGGAAGGAAGGAAGGAAGGAAGGAAGGAAGGGAAGAAGGAAGGAAGGAAGGAAGGAAGGAAGGAAGGAAGGAAGGGAAGAAGGAAGGAAGGAAGGAAGGAAGGAAGGAAGGAAGGAAGGGGAGATGAAAGGGAAGAAGAGAAAAGAGCTATGAGGCTCAAGATGGGATTCTCCTTCAGCTTACGACAGTCCAGGGTTGAAATCGGCAAGTTGGATCTCAGGGCAGTGGGTGGATTTCCAGCAGGGGATCAGCAGGGGAGTCAGGGACGTTTAGGCCTACCTGTCAGCTCTATATTGAGAATAGCGGGGGCTGCGTCGGGATCTTGAATTCCTGCTTCCAGTTGCTCTCTTGCAGGACTTGGAGGAGTAACTGGGAGAACGGGAAGAGAATCTGAGAAGAGAAGAGAGGTTTAAGAGAGCATTTCTATCCTTTTTTCCTTCATTGCATCTTCCTCCCTCCCTCCCTCCCTTCTTCCGTTCTTCCCTTTCCCCTTCTCATGCTCCTCTTTTCCTTCCTTCCTTTCTCCCTCCCTCCCTCCCTCCCTCCCACCCTTTCCTTCCTTCCTCTTTCTCGTGCTCCTCTTTTCTTTTCTTTTCTTTTCTTTTCTCTTCTCTTCTCTTCTCTTTTCTTCTTTTCTTTTTTCTTTTTTCCTGTCCTTTCCTTTCCTTTCCTTCCTTCTTTCCTTCCTTCCATCCTCCCTCCCTCCCTCCCTTTCCTTCCTTCCCCTTTCTCATTCTCCTCTTTTCCTTCCTTTCTTCCTTCCTTCCTTCCTTCCTTCATCCCTTCCTACCCCCTTCCTTCTTTCCTTCCTTCCTCTTTCTCATGCTCCTCTTGTCCTCCCTCCCTCCCTCCCTCCATCTCTTTTTTCTTTGTCATCTCTCTTCCTCCCTCCCTCCCTCCCTCCCCGCATTTTAAATGCTTTTATCACTAATTATTGCTAATGTGTTATTTATACACAAATGGCACAATAGGAGCAGCAACTGGGTGGGGTAGGGTGAACCCATTAGGTAATTAAAGATAATTTAATATCATGCTGAACAGAAATTAAAAATCTGCCTTCTCAGGAATAAGAAAAACGTCGATGCTTTGTGCTTCCCCATTTCTTTTCCTTGGCTTTTCCTGCAATTTAAGGTGAGTAAGCAAAACAAGAAAACCTCTAAGCTAATTTGTTAAGCGCTATCTCTTGTATACCTGTTTATTCCCCCCCCCCCCAAGGAGTCAGGACTACAAGAAGAAAGCAAACAGTGAATAACAGAATTACAGAGTTGGTAGGGACCAGGAGCGGGTTCCTAATTTTTTTACTACCACTCTGTGGGCGTGGCTTATTTTGTGGGTATGGCTTGCCAGCCATGTGACTGGGTGGGTGTGGGCCTCGGGAGCTTGGCAGCGGCTGGAGAAGCAGGGGGGCATTGCCCACCCACAACGCAGCCCCCCGCAGCGGGAGCAGCAAGACCACGGCAGTGGTTCTTCTAGGAGGCTCCGTCCGGCCTGAATGCTTCTCCCCATTCGATGATCCTAGGCTCCTGCCGCCCGTTCCACCCCCCTCAGCAGCTCAAGAAGCCTCGAACGTGCGAAAATGTCCGGGATCATCACCACGCGTTCGTGGCTTCTTGGACTGCTGAAGGGAGAGGAATGGAGATAGCTTCTGCTGCCCATTCTTTTAGCATCTCACGCACTCCCTCAGCCATCCTCCCCTGCTTGGACTCACTGTGGGGTAGGAAGGCAGCGCATGCGCAGTGCCGGAAGCTCAGCTTCTGGGCATGCGCAGAAGAATTTTTTTTTTTATGTAAAAACTTTTTTTAAAAAAATGGCAGCGCCCAGGCACCGGCAACCGACCGCACCGGTACTGTGACGTCACCAGCGGGCCGCTACCGGTGCTATAGAGTGGACCGCACCTGTAGGAACCCACCACTGGTAGGGACCTTGGAGGTCTTGTAGTCCAACCCCATGTTCCAGCAGAAGACCCTATACCATTTCAGACAAATGGCTGTCCAATTTCTTCTTAAAAGCCTCCAGTGATGGAGCACCTACAACTTCTGCAGGTTGTAAACAGTGGTGGGTTGCTACCGGTTCGACCCGGTACGGCGAACCGGTAGCGGTGGGAGGCTCCGCCCACCCACCCGGACATCATCAAAAAACGCTCTGCGCATGCGCAGAAGCATCGTGCGCATGCAAAGTGCGCGCACGCACACTCCCATTCTCGAACTGGTAGCAAAGGTAAGTAGAACCCACTACTGGTTGTAAATCAATAACTTTTTGTTTTAGGGTCATGATGAGTTAGGACTGGGACAAGTAGAGATCCAAAGTGAAATACAATGATGAATAAAGAACAGGGGAAAAAAAACCTAGCTTGTTAGCACTTCTCCCTGGTAAAGAAGAGCTTAGATGATGAGGCCGAAGCCAGATTCATACATTGCATTAAATGACTGCATGGTTTGTTTACTTCTGGTTTAGTAGATATGCAAATCCACCCACATTATATGCAAACCAAACTATTACTTCTTGGTCACCAAACTGTGACTTAAAAGCCCCTTTGTAGGATTATGCTTGTATAAACGTGCTTGTTTATGCCAGATTATTCAAAATTCTGTGCAAATCTGGTTTATTGTGATGTGCACAACTGGCTTAGCCATTTGTTTATGGCTGAGAAAAGGAAACGCTTCTGATTTTACAGTGACAACCACAAAGACAGGCGAGAGTTTAGAACGTAAGCAATTTTGCATCTGGGAAGAAATTGCGGAAAGATTTTTTACAATTGAAGACAATAAATGCATATAACTCAGGCTGACTTGTGAATCCTTGGTACTCTCTGAGCTTGGCTGTTTGTTTGCAGACGTCTCATTACCTGACTAAGTAACATTATCCGTGTGAGGGAAGGTGGGGTTTTCTCCCTGTTTATAGACAGTGACACGACCTGCGAATGATGGTGGTGGTATTTTTTCTCTCGTTATAGTTCCTTGGTTAGGATATTGTTTTTTGAAACATAATCACAGTAACTCACTGTTGAAAAGAGACAATAAAAAAACCAAAAGGCAGAACACACCTTCTCCATTAGCCATTACCCAGATAAGCAGGGATTAATACCAGACAAACAATCAAGTGGAAAACAATACCCTAATCAAGGAACTAGCAAGGAGAAAACCAACCCCTATCAACCCGCAGGGAAAGCTCCTGAACATGAACGGGGAGCAAACCCCATATACTCTCGTATACAAGCAAACAACCAACACCAGTGGCAAACCCATTTGAAAGCCAACACACCTAATGACTTTGCTCAGGAGTCTTAGCTGGTTTATTTGGGAACAGAATAGGTACCAGTCATTGGGAAACAGGTCTTCTTATTTGAATACCTGACGGTCCCAGTTTTTCCCTAGAGTAGTTTGGTCTAGTAGTTAAGGCACTAAGCTAGAAAGCTGGAGACTGTGAGTTCTAGTCCCATCTCAGCCATGAAAGCCAACTGGATGACCTTGGGCCAATCACCAGGAGATGGTGAGTTCTAGTCCCAGTGTTGCTGTGGTGGGAAAAATTAGAGGAGGTAGGTATGAGTTCATCGCCACGAGTTATTTGTAAAAATAAGAAAGGCAGGATGCAAATAAATAAAATAAACAAATTACCCAGCAGATTACTCACCTTGATTTTGATGAACAACAAGATGGGCTTGGTGAAGATCTGCGGCCCACCTTGTGATGCAAGGATTCAGAGTGGCTAGAGTCCAGAGATGACCTGCTAGAAGGAGATACATTTTGAAGACATGGCTGAAGTGGAGAACTGGAAAATGGTGGCGAGACAACGTTGGCCTTCTTCTTTCCAAGAGGCTCAAGAGACGGCCAAGGCTCTCCACTGAAAAAAGAGAAATTTTCCAGAAAGGACAGTGATTCTAGATGGCCGGGGACCTCTGAAGACATACCTCTTTTACAAGACACACAGCTTTCAAAAACCAAAAAGTCCATGTCCTTTCTGAGGAGAGCACATCTTTCTCCTTCTGTCCTGGCCACTTTTTTTACAGAGGCACAACTGAAAGCATTTTAACAAATTGCGTCACTGTTTCGTTTGGTGGCAGCAGCGCCTCAGATAGAAAGTCCCTACAGAGAGTGGTGAGGACAGCGGAGAAGATTATAGGAAGCTCGCTTCCTGTTATTCAGGATGCTGCTTGTAAGCGCTATGTGTTCAGAGCTCAAAGCATTGTTAAGAGACCCCACACACCCACTTCACTGCCTGTTTCTGTTGCTCCCCTCTGGGAGGAGGATTCGAAGTATTTCTAGCAGGACTACCAGATTCTGGTCTAGCTTTCTTCCCTATGCCATCCATCAGGTAAACTCGCAAGATTTGTTTTTCTCACCATGTACATATATACATTAATTTAATTATTTAAAATAATTTTTTTAAAAAATGTGTACTAGGAACATATCAATCACGTGCTCAGGAATAAACCATTATATTAGATAGGGATGCTTCTCCCAGTATATACATATAACAGGCAATATAAAATCACTGCCTGACAGATGCGACCCTCAATGAAATCGAGTTTGACACGTCTGTCATAGACCCTCACCAAGAGTCGGACACGACTGAACGGCTAATATCCTCGTCACCTCCTGAAGAAGACTACTTACTTTTGATCTTTGCACAGATCCCGAGGAGATGGACTAGTTTCTTCCAAAACCGCTCCTTTGGATTGGGAGCTGTAGCTGTGCAGTGAATTCCCCGAGTCGGGACTACTGACGCTGTTGGCCTTCCCAGGAGAGAAGGCCTGGCCGAAGCCATCGGGGGCTTTGCCCTTGGTTTCTTGGCTGCCTTTTGACCTGGATGTGCTTGTCTGAACGGACGGAGGGGAAGAGGTTGCATTGCCCGAATCATATTCGTGCGCATCTCCGTTCTCTTTGATTTGGTTCCCCAACTGGCCCGCTGCATTTTTAAAGAGGCCATTAGCAGACCTGGGATTTGAGATCTGTAACCAAAAAGAGACATGTTTTGCCAGGGTTTTAATTCCCTTAACCGCAATAAGAAAAGACAAATCCCCCCGAAATTGGGTGGTGTGTGTAAGACGTTGGGCTCTATTTACTTGATTGTCAAATTCACCCTTTTTAATTTGTTATTCTGGGTGTTTTTGTTCTTATTTACACCATTAGGATTCTTTCTGTGATCAAAGGCAAAGAAGGAAGAAGGTTAGAAGGTATGAAACAGAAAGAAAGAGAAAGAAAGAAAAAGAAAGAAAGAAAGAAAGAAAGAAAGAAAGAAAGAAAGGAAAAAAGTTAGAACTTAAACCACATCTTTCTAAAAGAAAAAAATGCATATGTTGTGTCTTTTTTCCCTCTCTTCCCCAGATATAATTGGAAGGTTTTTAAATCATGCAAAGAATACTAATATCAATATCAACAGCACTTAGACTTATATACCGCTTCATAGTGCTTTACATACCTCCCTACGACCGGTTAGGTCCCATAGAGAGGGTCTTCTCCGGGTCCCATCGGCCAAACAATGTCGGTTGGTGGGGCCACGGGGGAGAGCCTTCTCTGTGGGAGCCCCGTCCCTCTGGAACCAACTCCCCCCAGAGATCCGGACTATCCCCACCCTGCTGGCCTTCCGTAAAGCCATAAAAACTTGGCTCTTCCGGCAGGCGGGGTGAATAGGAAGATCAGTTTCCCCCCCATGAATGTTGTTTTTATAATGTGTTAATTATCTTTTTTTTAATTTTAAATTGTGAAAATTGTTTTTAGTGTACATTTCTTATCCTGTTGTACGCCGCCCTGAGTCCTACGGGATTGGGCGGCCTATAAGAAAGTTTATTAAATTAAAATTAAATTAAATTTCCAGCCCTCTCTAAGCGGTTTACAGACTCAGCATATTGCCCCCAACAATCTGGGTCCTCATTTTACCGACCTAATAGCATGCGGCCCATGTTGACGGAAAGGTTTCTCTGTGTAATTTTTTTTATAAGTTAGAAATCAAAGGAGGTTAAGAAAATTTAAGAAAAATCTTAAAAAAACCAAAAGAGACAAAAAGAAGCAACAGAAATAGATTGTCACAGGGGAAAAAAGACTTCTAGTTGTAGAAATCAGAGAAGACGGTACAAAAAATCCTACTGGTGCCATCCGGGCAAATTTATGTGCTTTTGTTGTTCTCCTCAACTGCAGGGGAACAGCTGTCTGAACGCTCAAATGCTGGAATCAATCATGGCTAAGCTGTAGCCCAGTTTTCTGGGTCTGTATTCTGTCAGCCCTCCAAGGTAGACAGGTCAGGAACTAACTGTCTTTTTATGAGCCTGTAATCTCTTGCTTCAAGGTGAGGTCAGGGCAACTGAACAGAGCTGAGCATTTCCTGGCCGGATGCCCTTCCTGATGCCTATGCGGAATTCACAGCAGATATTTTCTCATTGTGCCAATAGAGAAACATTTCTTGCTACCTAGGATTGAACTTTCAACCTTCTGAGTGGGAGGTGAGTGTCTTCACCTCTAGGCCACCGGGCTGCTCAGACACCACAGGCAATACCTTCCCTTATTCTCATGAAGAGAGAATAAGTCTAGTCTCATCTACCTTGAAGGGCTGATGTGAAGAAAATCAAGATAGGGCAATCTTGAGTTTCTTTCTCACTCCCTACTGTCTCTCTAGGCTAATTAAGGTTTATTTAATGGAACTGATTTTATTCTTCTTCAAGGACGTGTTTACTGTTCAGCAGATCTCTTAAAATCTCATCGGATTTGGGACAATTGCAGGGTGGGGCAGCCAAGGCACTATGAGAAAGCATATGTCTATCAAGATTCTCAGTCATCCAGGTCATGGTTGTCCCAAAGGTGCTTTTTCCAGAAAAAAACAACTGGACTTTCTTGGTTTTTCCTTGAAGACCTTTCGCTTTCTCACCTAAGAAGCTTCTTCAGTTCTGAAGAACCGGATTGAGAACCGAAGAAGCGTCTTGGATGAGAAGTGAAATGTCTTCAAGGAAAAGCAAAGAAAATTCCAGTTCCAAAATTCCTTTTGAGAAAGTGCATGACATCATTTATGTCTTAGAATATTAACAATCCATCGCTTGGAATGTCTGTGAGGTAGCACCTTCATAGTTCCTGCTCTCCCAGTTGCAAATGCCACCCTGAAAAATAACACAGTGAAGTTTGCACACTATTGCGGTCTGAATATGACGTCTCGGAGCAATGGGTATTTGATAAAATGGGTCTGGGGTCTAGGATTTTAGGGCCCTTACTTATCAGTGTGAACATTCCCGAGTGTTATTTTTTATTTATTTTTTATCTATTTTTTATCTATTTTTTATCTATTTTTTTATTTAAAAAATGCTTACAAATAGGTGAAGGTTTAACCTTGGCTAGATACTGCTCATAAGATTGTCTCCCTTTTTAAAACCTTTCCTTTTTGGGAAAATAGAATCCTAACCTCTGGGACAGAATATGACTTTTAAAAAATGAAATAAAGAAAACCCAGCTCACAAATGTTATTTTTTTTTTACATCATAACTAAAAACAGAGAGAGAGAGAGAGAGAGAGAGAGAGAGAGAGAGAGAGAGAGAGAGAGAGAGAGAGAGAGAGAGAGGAAGAGGAAGAGGAAGAGGAAGAGGAAGAGGAAGAGGAAGAGGAAGAGGAAGAGGAAGAGGAAGAGGAAGAGGAAGAGGAAGAGAAGGAGAGAGGAGGAAGAGGAAAAGACAGAGAGAGAAAAAGAGAGGGGGGAAAACAAAATAAGGAAAACCAAACCAATTAAAAATTAAAAGTTCCTTTAGAGAAAGAAGCAGACATAGATGGCTGTATGTAATCCCCCTGGTAGAATATTTCTGCGTGACCTCTAATAATTAATATCCTGACAGCTTGTGGTTAGCATTCACTTACCAAGCAAGACTTCCTCCTTTAGTAGGTAAGGTGTAAGAGAAAGGGAAGATTGGGGAACGTAAGTCCATGGTTAGAGTTTTAAATTACAAGAGAGATTAAAAAAAAAAAAAGAATGAAAATCAAAATTCAACCCCTCTCTCTTTCTTTCTCTCTTCCGTTAGACCAATCAAGTATTTGCTTTTTATTATATATTTTTTTAAAAAATCCTCTCAAATTCCTCCAATCTAATGGATCCCAAGTCCAAGATCTTGGGCTCACAGAGAATGCAAAATTTTTTAAAAAAAATTCCCAGGAAATCAAAGATTTGAAAACAGAACGACAACACAAAAATGTAGGGTTCGTTCATTCATTCATTCATTCATTCATTCATTCATTCATTCATTCATTCATAGAACAAATGCTATTAATTCAACAAATGTAGACGCTGCATTTATTTCCATGTTAATGTGATAACCCAGTTCAGATTTTCCTCCCTCGTTAGAACACTTTCCCCTTGTTTTGATTTGATTTGATTTGATTTATTGATTATAATTTGTCAAACAAAAAAAAAACAGGAATAATATAACAAATACAATGACAGGGACGATAGGCACGTTCGTGCGCTTATGCACGCCCCCCCCCCTCTAAGGAGTGTGAAGTGAGGTCCACGGAAGTCAATTTGTGATTAAAACTGTGAAAATTTGTAGCGGAGACAACTAAATCAGGTAGAGCATTCCACACTTTTGACAACTCTATTACAGAAATCATATTTTTTACAGTCAAGTTTAGAACGATTTACGTTGAGTTTAAAGTGGTTGTTCACGTGCGCGTATGATTGGGATTAAAACAGAAAAAAATCATTTACAGGTAAAACATTACTACGTACAATTTTGTATGCAGTAGCTAAGTCTGACCGCAAATGACGTAGTTCCAAGTTATCCAAACCAAGAATTTTGAGCCTAGTAGCATAGGGAATTCTATTACCATATTTTTCGGAGTATAAGACACACTCCCCCCCCCTTAAAAGAGGGTGAAAATTTGGGTGCATCTTATACACCGAATGTAGCCCCGCCCGCCTGCCGGCCCCCACCCTTTGGCCTCTACCTCCCAGCAATTTGCCTCCTTGCAGCAAACAGCCCGTTTCAGTTTCAGCTGCAGCACAGCCTGATTAGCACAAGAAAAAAAATCTGCCTCTGCCTCCCAGCAATTTTTTTTCTTGTGCTAATCAGGCTGTGCTGAAACTTGAAACGGGCTGTTTGCTGTTTGCTGCAAGGAGGCAAATTGTTGAGAGGCAGAGGCAGAATTTTTTTTCTTGTGCTAATCAGGCTGCGCTGAAACTGAAACGGGCTGTTTGCTGCAAGGAGACAAATTGCTGGGAGGCAGAGGCAGATTCCCCCACACCCCCTTGTGCTAATCAGGCTGTGTTGAAAGTGAAACTGAAACTGAAACTGAAACAGGCTGTTTGCTGTTTGCTGCAAGGAGGCAAACTGCTGGGAGGCAGAGGCAGATTTTTTTTTCTTGTGCTAATCAGACTGCGCTGAAACTGAAACGGGCTGTTTGCTGCAAGGAGACAAATCGCTGGGAGGCAGAGGCAGATTCCCCCCCCCTTGTGCTAATCAGGCTGTGCTGAAAGTGAAAGTGAAACTGAAACTGAAACAGGCTCTTTGCTGTTTGCTGCAAGGAGGCAAACTGCTGGGAGGCAGAGGCAGATTTTTTTTCTTGTTTTCCTCCCCAAAAAAGGTAGGTGCGTTTTATAGTCCGGAGCGTCTTCTACTCCGAAAAATATGGTATGTGACAGAAGAGTGCAAAACTTTTCACGTCAAATACTTCTGAACCCGCTCGATTGTACTGATGTCAGATATATGGCAGGGATTCCAAACAGTTGAACAGTAGGATGTGATTTTAGGATGGGGTGTGAGATTGCGCCAGCTTCGAAGAGCCTTGAGGGATTAATTTCCCTAAAAAAAAGGCAGAAAGAAGCCAAGGTAGACAAGATGAACGAGCAGTCTATATTTTCAGCTCAGGTTTTAATTTGCCTTGAACGTTTTGCTCAAGAAGCAGCTGATCGGAAGAGAGTTGTTGCAGCACCATTGCAATTAGGTTTTTCAATTAAGCTGAAGAACATTGTTTCGTGGGCATCGAATGGGCCCTTGGAGAAATAAAGATAAATTTGTGGACTGGGACAGATGGAACCAGCCATCTCAGTGTTCAACAGCATCTCTTTGCCTCAAACCTTGGCAGTTTAAGATATGTGGACTTCAATTCCCAGAATTCCCCAGCAAGCAATGCTGGGAGTTGAAGTCTATGTATGTTAAAGTGTTCCGATATCTCAGGGGCTGCCACAAAGAAGAGGGAGTCAAGCTTTTATCCAAACAACCTGAAGGGAGGACGAGAAGCAGCAGATGGAAACTAATCAAGGAGAGAAGCAACTTAGAACTAAGGAGAAATTTCCTGACAGTAAGAACAATTAATCAGTGGAACAAGTTGCCTCCAGAAGTTGTGGATGCTCCAACACTGGAAGTTTTCAAGAAGAGATTGGACAACCATTTTTCTGAAATGGGATTGGGTCTCCTGCCTGAGCAGGGGGTTGGACTAGAAGACCTCCAAGTTCCCTTCCAACTATTCTATTCTATTCTATTCTATTCTATTCTATTCTATTCTATTCTATTCTATTCTATTCTATTCTATTCTATTCTATTCTCCTTCCTCCTCCTCCTCCTATTCTATTCTATTCTATTCTATTCTATTCTATTCTATTCTATTCTATTCTATTCTATTCTATTCTATTCTATTCTATTCTATTCTATTCTATTCTATTCTATTCTATTCTATTCTCCTTCCTCCTCCTCCTCCTCCTTCTTCTATTCTATTCTATTCTATTCTATTCTATTCTATTCTATTCTATTCTATTCTATTCTATTCTATTCTATTCTATTCTATTCTCCTTCCTCCTCCTCCTCCTCCTTGTATTCTATTCCATTCTATTCTCTGGCTCCTCCTATCACACACTTCAGCCCCACCCAACAAGTGCCCCCCCAAGTCAATGGGGGAGCCAGATTCACTTAACAACTGTGTTACTAACTGAACAATGCAGTGATTCACTTAACAACGGTGGCAAGAAAAGTCATACCATGGGGCAAAACTCACTTAGCCACTGGAAACTTTGTGAAAGGCGCATCGTCGTCCACTTTTCACACTGAAATGGTTGATTGTTTAAAGATTATAAAAGGATATTTCTAAGGGTCTTAGTTTGAAGTGAGCTGCATTCCATGGGAACATCCGTGTCGTGGTTGACAAAGTTAGACCGCAGCTGGGGACTGATTGAAGCCTTGTTCTTTTAAATACTCGCCTCGTTTATTTTTAATTAACTCAGAAGTTTTACCTTGGCATGCGAACGTATCAGGAAGATACCGTGAAAGCTGGAATGATAATAAAGACTTCAGATCAAGCTCGGCTTTTAAGGGCTTAAGGGACACAGTTATGTCATTTTTTTGGCTGCAAGAGGGAAGTGATTTGTCACTGTTTCCTTGGTGATTTTTTTTTAAAAAACTTTGTAATTGAGACAACAGCACCAACATTAATCTGCTCATCTCCCATCCAAATACTGACCGGGACTGACCCTGCATAGCTTCCAAGTTCAGACAAAGGCATTTACCACCATCGGATGATGTCAGAGTAACATTGAATCCAACAAGAATAAGCTAAAGCTTAGCAGTTTAGTTCTACATTTTTTGGTCTCATAAAAACGGGAAAGCCATCAGGTTGACTCCCAAGAGTGAAAAAAAAAATATTCCTAAAATCCCAATTAAGGCAAAATTAGGCTAACAGAAGAACTGTTGCAAAATGCAAATTTCTGAGGATTCTTTACGAAAGGGTTAAAGGAACAGGTTTGGTCTAGTGGTTAAAGAACCAGGTTAGAAAGCAGGAGATCATGAGTTCTAGTCCCACTTTAGCCATGAATGCCAACTGGGTGACTTTGGGCCAATTACCAGGAGATGGTGAGTTCTAGTCCCGCCTTAAGCATGAAAGCTGGTTGGGTGACTTTGGGCCAATCGCTTTCTCAGCCCAACCACCTCAGAGGGCTGTTGTTAAGGGGGAAATAAGAGGAAGGCGTGTCACGTAGTGAATATTGTCAGTTGTACGTCTATGCAGGGTCATGCACCCCTATCTAATATTATGGTACATTCCAACATGAGCAGAACACGTGACATGATGAGTGCGCATGTGTGCATTCCTAAACCACCATTAATTCTCTTCTGCCTTAGCTGTTGACCTGAACGGTCGTATTACTCAGCACAATGTAGTTTATTCAGGATTTATTGTTTTTGTACTGAAATAAATATTTTCTAGTAGACCTTTAATCTCGGCTTTATTTCTAACTGAACTCCAAGAAAAGATCTAAATCACCCTATGAGATATTATTCTCACCCCAACAAGGCGTGTTGGATACATTCAGCACCTTGCATTATTTGTAAAAAAAAAAATAGAAGTGGAATACAAATAAATACAAATTTTAAAAAAAAACATCCAGGGAAAAAGGAGAGAAAAACATTAAAAAGTGGTGTCCTTTGGTCTTAAATGGGAAAATCTTGCAGAAACACCACCTGGGTTGTCTCTGGTACAGAAGTGATTTGTGGAACCAAAGCAAAGATTTCCTTAAATAGGAGAGGATGATATTTTTGGAAATATAAAAGATCCAGTGGTGGGATTCAAGTAATTTAACAACCGGTTCTCTGCCCTAATGATTTCTTCCAACAACCAGTTTGCCAAACTGCTCAGAAAGTTAACAATCGGTTCTCCCAAAGTTGTGCGCACTGGCTGAATCCCACTACTGAAAAGATCCCACTGAAGTCTTGCCATTGATTGTGAGAAGTTCAGTTTCCTTGGCTGGTGGAAAGCAGAAGAAGCCCCCTCCCTCATTTTATTTCATTCAAAAGAATCCTTTTCAACACGACTCCAAGGGGAAGACCTAAAACTAGAGAAAGTTGCAACCAAAACTGCCAATTGACCTTGAGCTGGCATTGCCAACCTCCCTGGGCAAGGAAATAAACACCACCCAAACTCAATACACTTCCTTTCTTCTTGGATGCTCACCCACTATCTCTTTGAATCTATGAGTTTGGCTGATGCTGCTAGCTTCGTCGCTCAACGGTGAGACACTGGTGAAGCGGGCACAGTGGCGCCTGCGTTTTCTGTGTCACATGAGAAAAACATATCTTCCTTCCACTGTCCTTACCACTTTCTCTAGAGGGATGATGGAGAGCCTCCTGTCATATTGCATTACAGTCTGGTTTGGAAGCATTACTGCTTTGGACAGGAAGGCTGTACAAGAGAGTGGTGAGGACAGCAGAAAATATTATTGGCATTTCACTTCCTTCTATCCCGGATATGGCATATAAGTGATGCTTGAGCAGGGTCCCCAAGACTGTCTGGGATGCTACACATCCTCTTCACAACCTGTTTTCCTTGTTACCTTCCGGGAGGGGGCTTCGTGGTATCCGAAGCAGAACATCCAAATCAGTCACAGTTTTGTTCCATGTAGCATCAACCTTGTGAACTCTCAAGTTTCCTCTTTCTGCTATGTATTCAAAATAGTCAGTGATTAACATATAAATGTATATATAAGCAGGTTAGAGGTGGGATTCAGCCAGTTCGGACCGGTTCGGCTGAACTGGTAGTAGCGACCTGCTTCCCACCCACCCGGGCACAATCCTGTCCTATATCGCTGTGTTTTTGATGCTGCATGCACGTGTGGACGGCACGTGCACGCAAATTGCCATGTTGTTTGACATCACATGCATGTGTGGACGGGGCTCATGAGCGAATTGCTGTGTTTTGGGACACGGCACGCATGTGCGGATGGCACACGTGCATGCACGCTCACATTTCCAGTGCTGGGTGAACCAGTTGTTACAATATATGAAGCCCACCTCTGGTGCAGGTATATGTTTTATGTACGTATATAGCATGTGTATATGTGTGTTGTGTATGGGGATGGGTAGATATATACTTTCCTTTGAGATCAGGCAACATAATTTCATTTTTAATGTGTGCCAGTGTGCACACAGTAAAAAATGATGATAAAGGTTATCTTATCTATCTTATCTAAAAGGGATGTTGAGTTTGAAGGCAGCAAAGGCTGCCCCACCTGTTCCCCCTCTGTCCTCCTCCCTCTCCCGACACGTCTTGCTGCAATTACATTCATGGAAATGCTTCTTTTTATAGGTTTAATCTTTTACGCCTCCAAAGATTGAGAGAATGGGTGCAGAAGAGAGCCGGCAGGGATGCAGACACCGAGCAGAAGAGGTACATAAAAACACATCTCATCAAAGATCAAAGCTAGAGGCCAATACTTTCATAAATGCCTCCTCTTTATTATTCATGGTCGACAGCATAAACCGTCTCTCTTCTACGTCCCTCCCCACGTGTCCAGACCCATCTTTCCTTCCTCGCTTCCACCAGACGAGCAAACAAACAAACAAACAAATAACAAACAAACAAACAAACAAAATAGTATATTTCGAATAAAGAACGTGATTCTAAACAGGCTGGTGTCTAACTAAAACGATGGAGCCTTTCAACATATCACAACACACCATACAAATCTCTCGAGTCCAAACAAAGGAGATTTAGTAGATAGGGGGTACTTACAAGTTCAGTAGTGGAGAGAAAGTAATTGTTCTGCAGGGTGCAGCCAAGGAAAGGGCTCCCAGCCAACTCTCCTGCATCGTCACAGTGAAAAGTCTTCTTTGACGAGTGCCTTGAACGACCGGGTCTACCTTTACGGCTTTCATCTTGGAATCTGCTTCTCAGCCTGTGTCTGTCAAAATAAAAGTTTCCTCCATGTTACATTGTACCTACGTTCTTAAATAGCACTTCCAGAGCCTGTAAAGTTAGCAGCGGCAATAGCAAGAATAATAGGGGACTGGAGGCTAAACCATATGAAGAACGGTTGCAGGAACTGGATATGTCTCGTTTAATGAACAGAAGGACCAGGGGAGACATGACAGCAGTGTTCCAATATCTCAGGGTATTAAGGAATGAAACTGCAGAGTTCAGGGCTTACGAAGCGGAATGGGTGGTTGTGGCCTGATAAAGTCAATAATTGATAACGTGTTGTAGAAAATAAGCTTTACTCAAAATAAACAGCACAATAACATAAACAGTCAATTCTTTACTTATCTCTAGTAGAACACTTTGAACTTCTTTGTACGTTATATTCAGAAATCTTTAGTCCTTCACACACAGTGAGTAACAAACAATCAAGCAAACCTCTCTTTTTCTCTGTCAAGCCAAGCTGCGTGCACTCCTCTGCATATGCGCTTTCTTGCTCTCTCTTTATAGTCATTAGCAAACAAACCTTGATTCACTTAAAGCAACAATACATATTCTACAAGCTTGAATTTACAGTTTTACTTTTTATATTAGGAAACCCAATCTGGTTAGTTATAACCTTAACACAGGGGTTGCCACAAAGAAGAGGGAGTCAAGCTATTCTCCAAAGCACCTGAGGGTAGAACAAGAAGCAATGGGTGGAAACTAATCAAGGAGAGAAGTAACTTAGAACTAAGGAGAAATTTCCTGACAGTTAGAACAATTAATCAGGCTTGCCTCTGGCAGTTGTGGGTACTCTATCACTGGAGGTTTCTAAGGAGAGATTGGACAGCCATTTGTCCAGAATGGGTCTCCTGCTTAAGCAGTGGGTTGGACTAGAAGACCTCCAAGTCAGGGGTGGGTTCTGATTTACCTCACTGCCGGTTCGCTTCCCCATGTGTTGCGAGGGTGCGCACGCGCGCAGTGCTAAAAACCCAGCTTCTGCGCATGACCAGAAGCAAAAACAAGATGGCGGTGCCTACGGCGTCATCGAGAGAGCCGGATCGGGGGCTTGTCCAGCCGACCATTGCTGCCGGTTCGGCGAGCGGGTGGAAATTCCTGCCTACCGGTTCTATAGAACCGGTCCGAACCGGCAGGAAGCCACCTCTGCTCCAAGGTTCCTTCCAACTCTGTTATTCTGCAATTCTGTTAATAATAAGGAATTTTCATGAAACTCGTTTATTCTGAGGTCACAAGTCCTTGGATGAGATCTTGAAGGAGAGATTAATGTCTACAGCTATTCAACTCTTCTTAGCTAGCTCAGTCTTGGTTGAATTCTCCTAAAAGTTGACATGGAGTGGCTAATAATGAATTAGATTTATTGTGACACCACAACAAGAATCACTTCCAATCATAGGTTGTCTTCTGGTGGTTACAGCTGCTACCTTCTCCTATTATTAGCATTTTCAGCAATATTGCCACTGGAGTCTGTCATTCCCAATGGATCTTCCAATGCTCTGATGAGTTTGCTATCACAGGAGAATTATAGTTTTATTTTTTCTTAAAACTATGCAACATCGCACAAGGCAGAGTGATGGGAGCCGCCAGAATAAAAAAAAAAAGACAACTGTTGACATGGTAGCTTTGCTTGGAGGTAAACCTAGCATTAAAAACAGAACCTTCAATGAATCTTGAGTTAGTTCAGACATTTTGAACAATATTCAGAGCGGGGAAATATTGAATATTTTCAGGCCTATTTTTGGCCCATTTTGGGGATTTTTTTCTGCCCGTTTTCGAGGCTTTTTTTGGCCTGTTTTTGAGGGGTTTTTTGGGTCCGTTTAAAAAAAAAAAAGGGCCGAAAAAAGCCTCTGAAAAAAGGGCAGAAAATGGGGCACACGGAGGCCAAAAACCTTTTGTTGTTGTTTTCCTCTTCTAAATTTAGGTGCATCTTATAGTCTGAAAAATACGGTATATATAGGCACTTCAAAGCAAGAAGTGCTTCCCTTTCCCTTTCATAACAACAACAACAACAACAACAACAACAACAACAACAACAACAACAACAGAGTTGAAAGGGACCTTGGAGGTCCTCTAGTCCAACCCCCTGCTTAGGCAGGAAACCCTACACCACTTCAGACAAATGGTTATCCAACATCTTCTTAAAAATTTCCAGTGTTGGAGCATTCACAACTTCTGGAGGCAAGCTGTTCCACGGATTAATTGTTCTAACTGTCAGGAAATTTCTCCCTAATTCGAAGTTACTTCTCTCCTTGTTTAGTTTCCACCCATTGCTTCTTGTTCTACCCTCAGGTGCTTTGGAGAATAGGTTGACTCCCTCTTCTTTGTGGCAACCCCTGAGATACTGGAAGTCTGCTATCATGTCTCCCCTAGTCCTTCTTTTCATTAAACTAGACACACCCAATTCTTGCAACCGTTCTTTATATGTTTTAGCCTCCAGTCCCCTCATCATCTTTGTTGCTCTTCTCTGCACTCTTTCTAGAGTCTCAACATCCTTTTTACATTGTGGCGACCAAAACTGAATGCAGTATTCCAAGTGTGGCCTTACCAAGGCATTATAAAGTGGTATTAACACTTCACGTGATCTTGATTCTATCCCTCTGTTTATGCAGCCTAGAACTGTGTTGGCTTTTTTGGCAGCTGCTGCACACAGCTGGCTCATATTTAAATGGTTGTCCACTAGGACCCCAAGATCCCTCTCGCAGTTACTACTGTTGAGCAAGGTACCACATATACTGTACCTGTGCATTTTGTTTTTCTTGCCTAAATGTAGAACCTTACTTTTTTCACCATTGAATTTCATTTTGTTTGATAGCGCCCAATGTTCAAGTCTGTCAAGATCCTTCTGTATCTTGAGCCTGTCTTCTGGAGAGTTGGCTATTCCTGCCAGTTTGGTGTCATCTGCAAATTTGATGAGTTCCCCATCTATCCCCTCGTCCAAGTCATTGATGAAGATGTTCTTCTCCTTTTATAATTCTTCTTTTGTGAAGCTTCTTACTTTTCCCTCCGCTCTGTTCATCTACTTCCCACACGATGGTTGAACTAAACCAAGCTCTCTTAGTACTAGCTGACAAGGAGAATAGAAGTTAGAGAAACTGGGAAAAGTTGAAGATTGCTTACCGGCTTCCGTAGCTCTCCGATGGAGAATTGGTGCTGTCCGAACTAGAATGGTGATGATGGCGTCTGGATTTCTGGGGACGACTACGAGAGCTTTTGAGAGAAGAAAACAATGGAGTAGAATGTAATATACCCTCTACACGAACAAAGGAATTTCGACTCACGAATCTCTCAACATTAAAGGCAATCGATCTTGGTAAGGAATTGCAAACAGTTAAATTCATAATTCTCTATCTGGACCAAATAGAGTCTCCTAGAAACTTTCCAATGTTTTAGAACATAGAACACAAAATAGTAGAGCTGGAAGGGACCTTGGAGGTCTTCTAGTCCAACCCCCTGCCCAAGCTGTCCAGCCTATTCTTGAAAACCTCCAGTGATGGAGCACCCACAACTTCTGGAGGTAAGCCGTTCCACTGATTGATTGCAAATGTGTGACTTAATTGTAATTCCGTAAATATTGTGAGTCTAATTTTAGGATTCATATCACGGAATCCTAAATTAGAAGAGGCCATTGAAACAATCAAGTCCAACCACTTTGCTCAGAGAGAAGTCCAATTTTCTCTTCTGCCTTAGCTGTTGACCTGAACGGTCGTGTTACTCAGCACAATGTAGTTTATTCAGGATTTATTGTTTTTGTACTGAAATAAATATTTTCTATTAGACTTTTAATCTCGGTTTTATTTCTAACTGTCTGAATCCCAAGAAAACATCCTACATCGCCTCTTATGAGATATCATTCTCATTTCAACACTCCCTCATTATGTCCCAAAGGAATACAGAAAAATAACCTTAAAATCCCAGCAGGGGCAAGTACAGACAACTATAAAGATGTCAAAACGGCACACACATGTCCAAGTTGCCGGTTACATGGCAAGAATGTAATATGGTCATGATGGTGACATCTGAGGACACCGCATGGCAGGACAAGTAGCAATGGATGGAAACTTTTCAAGGAAAGATCCAACCAAGAACGAAGGAGAAATTTCCTAACAGTGAGAGTGATTAATCACTAATTAATAATCATTAGAACAACTTGTCTTCGGAAAGTTGTGGGTGCACCATCACTGGAGCTTTTTGCCTAAGCAGGGGGTTGGACTAGAAGACCTCCAAGGTCCCTTCCAACTCTGTTGTTCTATTATTCTATTTAATAAGAGATTGGACAATCATTTGACCAGGATGGTGTATAGGCTCTCCTGCTTGAGCAGGGGGTCGGACTACATGACCTCTGAGGTACCTTCCATCGCTATGATTCTATGTTCTTTTGTATAAATATTCCTTATTGATATAATATCCTTTATTCAATGCAGTATCATTTCATACAGCACAAAAACGTTGCCTGCCCCTTGGGGAAACTTAACAGAGAAAAGCTTAACTTTTTTTATTTTTTAATGGATAAAAACGGGCTTCATTTTATAATGCTCCACCAGGGGTGGGTTCCTCCCGGTTCGGACTGGTTCTCCCGAACAGGTAGCGACCCGCTGGTGATGTCACGATGACGTCACTGAACCGGATCGGTTGGTGCCAGTCCGTGGGCACTGCCATCTACTTTTTGAATTTTTTTGAATTTTTTTGAATTTTTTTGAATTTTTGAATTTTTTTGAATTTTTTTTATTTTTTTATTTTTTTTTAATTTTTTGAATTTTTTGAATTTTTTTTTCTTCTGCACATGCGCAAAAGCCGACTTCCCAGCACTGCACATGTGTCGCCATTTTGTTTTTGGCGGGTTTAAAAAAAATTGGGGGGGGGGTTTCTCACTGCACGGCGCGGGAGGAAGCGAACCGGCAGCGAGGTAAGTTGGAACCCACCCCTGTGCTCCACCGGCAGCTAGCGATGGGTAGAAGTTGGGCTTTCCGTGCTGCCAAATTCTCACCACATCTCCACAGGGTTCTTGGTAAGGAACCAACATGGCGAACTTAAGGGGGGGGGGAAGGAAAGAAACAACAACAACAACCCAAATCTCTTCATGTTTCCAGCCAAGACGAAGATGGTTTGAGGTAATTCTTGCCTTCGTTCAGCAGCTCTGCTGAAAGAGAGTCATCGTATACCATCCTTTCACACAGCTTGTGTTGAACAAGCCTCCCACTCACCCAGCGTGGGCGCCTGGAAAGACAGGCGCCAGTTTAGCCTACCAGACCGATGCAGGCCCAGCCAGAACTTACTGCTTCTTGTGTTTTCTTCCCTCCTTCCTTTTCCTCTTGGGACTGGAGGAGCTAAATAAGAAACAGATTGATTACTTGGCTGCCTCGTCGTCTGTCTCTCAGAGGCCCCGAGAGCGGGTCAATCTGGCCAAACGCCATTCAGTTTGTCCCTGAGGTTTTTAAAAACAGATTGGATGACTATTTGTCTGAAATGATGTAGGGTTTCCTGCCTAAGCAGGGGGTTGGACTAGAAGACCTCCAAGGTCCCTTCCAACTCTGTTATTCTATTCTATTCTATTCTATTCTATTCTATTCTATTCTATTCTATTCTATTCTATTCTATTCTATTCTATTCTATTCTATTCTATTCTATTCTATTCTATTCTGGTCTGGTCTGGTCAAGAAATCTGGAATCCAGGTAGTTGAATTGAATCCAGGTTTATTACATGCTGACACTCTCTACAGGTAGTCCTCAACGTACGGCCGCAATTGAGCCCAACTTTCCGTGGCTAAGCGAAACAGTGGTTAAGCGAATCACAGCTGTTGTTAAGTTAGTAACACGCTTGTTAAGTGAATCTCCTCCTCCTTCCTTTTCTGCTCTTCTCCCTCCCTTTCCTCCTTCTCCTCTCAAACCCCACTCCCTTCTAGCACTGATGATGTTACCTAGTTGGATAATAGAATGTCTGCTCAGAGAGCACCAAGGATCCCACAGTCATCCTCTTCCTCTTCCTCTTCCTCTTCCTCTTCCTCTTCCTCTTCCTCCTCCTCCTCCTCCTCCTCCTCCTCCTCCTCCTCCTCCTCCTCCTCCTCTCCACAAACCCTACTCCCTTCTAGTACTGATGATGTTACCTAGTTGTGTCATGAAATATCTGCAAGAAAACTGCCAAGCTCAAAGAGCTCTAAGGAACCCACAGTTTTCCTCCTCCTCCTCCTCCTCCTCCTCCTCCTCCTCCTCCTCCTCCTCCTCCTCCTCCTCCTCCTCCTCCTCCTCCTCCTCCTCCTCCTCTCCACAAACCCCACTCCCTTCTAGCACTGATGATGTTCCTAGTTGTGTCATGAAATGTCTGCAAGAAAACTGCCAAGCTCAGAGGGCTCTAAGGAACCCACAGTTCTCCTGCTCCTCCTGCTCCTCCTGCTCCTCCTGCTCCTCCTCCTCTTCTTCTTCTTCTTCTTCTTCTTCTTCTTCTTCTTCTTCTTCTTCTTCTTCTTCTTCTTCTTCTTCTTCTTCTTCCTCCTCCTCCTCCTCCTCCTCCTCCTCCTCCTCCTCCTCCTCCTCCTCCTCCTCCTCCCCCCCTTCTCCTTCTCCTTCTCCTTCTCCTTCTCCTCCACTCTACAAACACTGCTCCCTTCTAGCATTGATTAGGTTACCTAGTTGGGTCATGAAATGTCTTCAAGAAAACCACCAAACTCAGAGAGCTCTAAGGACCCCACAGTTCTCCTCCTCCTCCCCCCTCCTCCTCCACCTCTTCCCTGCAAACCCCAGTCCCTTCTAGCACTGATGCTGTTACCTAGTTGGGTATGAAATGTCTGCAAGAAAACAACCCAGCTCAGGGGGCACCAAGGACCCCTCATTTCAACCCTGAGCTACAAATATTCTCCTTTAAAATAAGGATATTTCAACATTCTCAGTTCATTAAGAAATGGTTCTGTCATATGGAGAGTTTTCATAGAGGGGCTTAGCTGTAGGGGTCTCTGTATCATATTCATCCTGGCTTAGAGTCGCTCTCACTGAGCACTGGGAAAAGTAGTTTAGTCTACGATTCTAGGTTTATATTGCTGAGTCAGGGATCAAAGCCATCTCCATCCTTACCTGTGTCTTTTCTTCTTTGAAGAAACCCTGCAAAAGACACACATATAAATACATTTAAACTTGCAAACTGGAAAATCAAGGACAGGAAGACTGCAAGTATCAGCGAATATTTTGATCAAAACGGGTTTTAAATAAGAGTAAAGATGCTATTTCAGAATCTCAGAATTGCACGTCGGCGGAACATCTGCATGAAAACACCCCGTTAAAAATAAGACTTTCAAAAAAATTGAAAGCAGAAGCAGACATGCCCCAGGGTGACAGAGTTAGTCCTCAACTTATGACCACAATTGAAACCACATTTGCTGTTGCTAAACGAAGTGCTTGTTATGTGAGTTACACCTGATTTTTTTTCTTGACCTTTAATAGAACCTTAAATAAATAGAATTATTTATTGGCCAAGTGTGATTGGACACACAAGGAATTTGTCTCCGATGCACAAGCTCTCCGTGTGCATACAAGCAACACGTGATAAATCATGATTATAATCATAACATACATTCATCACAAGTCAACCATCTTCTACCTCTGGAACACCGCATCTGCCTTTCATTGCTGGGTTTCCAATATCAGAACCCTCAAATTACATTAAAGGAAAGTCCAAATGGATCTATTCCAGGAAAAATTAACATCCAGTGGAAAAGTGTACCTGTTTCTTTTCCTTTTCTTTGAGCTCTTCTTTTTCTTCTTCTTTTTCGGAGGAGAAACACTGTAGGACGGAGATCTAGGAAGAAGTTAAGAGAAGTTCTGTTTACTTCGATTAAGCGTGCTGCGAGCGGGATTTGCAATTTGAAGTAGACGAAAAAAACCACGTGCTTAGGTACTCTTCTTCATTTTTTCCTAATAGGGTTTATTGTATGTTAAAATACAATGGAAAGAAAGAAAGAAAGAAAAAAAGAAAGAAAGAAAGAAAGAAAGAAAACAGGGAAACAGGAAGAAAGAAAAGAAAGAAGATGGGAAAGAGAAAGGGGAAGGGGAAGGGAAAGAGAAGGAAGGAAGGAAGGAAGGAAACAGGGAAATAGGAAGAAAGGAAAGAAGGAAGAAGACGGGAAAGGGAAAGGGAAAGGGAAAGGGAAAGAGAAGGAAGGAAGGAAGGAAACAGGGAAATAGGAAGAAAGGAAAGAAGGAAGAAGATGGGAAAGGAAAAGGGAAAGAGAAGGAAAGAAGAAAGGAAAAGGAAGGAAGGAAAGAGAAATAAGAAGAAAGGAAAGAAGGAAAAAGATATGAAAGAACAAGAGAAGGAAGGAAGGAAGGAGGGAAGGAAAGAATTTTTTAATGTCTTTTTTTTCTTTTTAATGTCTTGTTTGCTGTGTTTTTTCTTCTTTTGTCCCCTTTTTTTAAAAAAATACAGTATTTTGTATTTTAATCTTCTTTGAATAAACTAAAATTTGAGAGAAAGGGGATTATGACCCAGATCCAAAGATCCAACACCTGCGGTTTTAAAGAAGAGTCTGGACAGTCACTTGTCTGAAATGGTATGGGGTCTCCTGCTTGAGAAGTGGGTTGGACTAGAAGACCTCCAAGGTACCCTTCCAACTTCATTCTGATTGATTGACATGGTGGGAAAAATTGTTTGATTGAAACATTTTGAAGGAAAAACAAAGAACACCCAGTTGCCTTTTGAAAGAGCACCTTTGGGTCCGGGCTGAGTTCTTTTAGGACTTTAGGAATTTAGGCCTATTGACCGATGCTCCTTCCACTTACCTCCTCCTTTTTTTCCTTGTTGATTTTTTCTTCTTTTTCTTTCCCTTGGAGGGAGGTGGGGGAGATTCAGCATCCCAAGACGGACTGTGGGGAAAAAGAAAATAATAATAATAATAATAATAATAATAATAATAATAATAATAATAATAATAATAATAATAATAATAATAATAATAATAATAATAATAATAATAATAATAATAATCGGACTACAAACAGAGGCACAACTACGTGGCCCAGATGCTTCATTGGAACCTGTGCCACAACTACCACCTACCAGTGGTAAAGAACTGGTGGGATCATAAACCCGAGAAAGTAGTTGAAAACAAACATGCCAAAATACTTTGGGACTTTCGAATTCAGACTGACAACGTTTTGGAACATAATACGCCAGACCTCACGATTGTGGAAAATAAAAAAGTGTGGATCATTGATGTCGCCATACCAGGTGACAGCCGAATTGATGAAAAACAACAAGAAAAACTTAACCGATATCAGGACCTTAAAATCGAATTACAACGACTCTGGCATAAACCAGTACAGGTGGTCCCAGTGATAATCGGCACACTGGGTGCTGTGCCAAAAGACCTTAACCGGCATTTGAAAACAATAAACATTGACAAAATCACGATCTGTCAGTTGCAAAAGGCCACAGTACTTGGATCTGCGCGCATCATGCGAAAATACATCACACAGTCCTAGACGCTTGGGAAGTGTTCGACTTGTGATATAGTGATACGAAATCCAGCATATAAATCTCGTTTGCTGTGTATTACATTTTTTGTGAATAAATAATAATAATAATAATAATAATAATAATAATAATAATAATAATAATAATAATAATAATAATAACAACAACAACAACAACAACAACAACAACAGTAATAGTAATAGTAATAGTAATAGTAATAGTAATAGTAATAGTAATAGTAATAGTAATAGTAATAGTAATAGTAATAGTAATAGTAATAGTAATAGTAATAGTAATAATATTGTTTCCACGTGTTATCTCTGCCCCTTTACCATTACTTGGACAATTCTCCACCTCTGGTTATCTCTGCCTAGTGGCCTTTTGATGGCAGATCCATAACACGGGCAAACGTTTAATTGCCACGTTCTGGCTAATTTAGTCCCGCCTGAAATTAAGTGTCTTTTGGAAGGATTAATTGCAGATATAACGAGGAAGTTACTGTATGCTAGCTCACTTAGCACTAAGTTATCAAAGACACATTTATTGAGGTTAACAACTCCATAATAGATTTCTACATTTGGCTTACTTTCTCAGTAAGTATGTTTTTGAAAATAAATTAGTCAGATTTCGATTTGGAGGTGGTAGGTAGGATGGCCATTTAAGATTTTTTTTTAAAAAAAAACCAAATAAATCTCAAAAATGTCTATTTAAGAACCGTCGATATTAAAAGTGGCATATTCAATTGAAATTCATGAATGTTAACACTCCGTGCTTTGCTTGACAATGGACATATTGACCGGGGGAGGGGGCGAGAAAGGACAACCCTGAGCAGACTTGTGGGATTGGAATTCAGTGGGATGATTAGATGTTCAGATTAACAGAATTGGAAGGGACCTTGTAGGTCATCTAGTCCAACCCCCGCCCAAGCAGGAGACCCTACACCGGGGTGGGTTCCTCCCGGTTCGGACCGGTTCGCCCAAACAGGTAGCGACCCGTTGGTGATGTCACGATGATGTCACCGAACCGGATTGGTCGGTACCGGTCCATGGGCACTGCCATCTTTTTTTGAATTTTTTTTCTCTTCTTCTGAGCAGGCGCAGAAGCCGAGTTCCGGCACTGTGCATGCGGTTGCCATCTTTTTTTGGCTTTGTTTTTTTAAATTATTATTACTTTTTTCAAATTTTTTGTTACTGCGCATGCGCACGCCCATGCAGCACGCCCATGCGACGCGGGGGGGAGCGAACTGGCAGAGAGGTAAGTTGGAACCCACCCCTGCCCTACACCATTTCTGACAGATGGCATTCCAGTCTCTTCTTGAAAGCTTCCAGTGATGAAGCTCCCACAACTTCTGAAGGAAACGTCTGTTCTATCGGTTGATTATTCTCACTGTCAGAAAATTCCTCCTTATTTCCAGGTTGAATTTCTCCTTGTTCAGTTCCCATCCATTATTCCTTGTCTGGCCTTCAGGTGCTTTGGAAAATAGCTTGACCCCCTCCTCTCTGTGGCAGCCCCTCAAATATTGGAAGACTGCGATCCTGTCTCCCCTGGTCCTTCTCTTCACTAGACTAGCCATGCCCAGTTCCTGCAACCATTCATCATACGTTTTAGTCTCCAGTCCCCTAATCATCCTGGTTGCTCTTCTCTGCACTTTTTCTAGAGTCTCAACATCTTTTTTTATAGTGTGGTGACCAAAACTGGATGCAGTACTCTAGGTGTGGCCTTACTAAGGCTTTATAGAGTGGTATTAGTACCTCCCTTGATCTTGATTGTATCCCTCTGTTTTTGCCACTAAGAATTGCATTGGCTTTTTTGGCTGCCGCCGCACACTGCTGGCTCAAATGAGCAAAGACCATGCAGGTAAATGCACCTGTCCCCCATGGCAAGCCTCCCAGGAGACATTTTGTGAGCGCGCCCTCAATACCTAATGCGATTATCAACTCAGCTGGCACGGTGTAAAGATAGACGGAGTGGGAAAACTGCAGGTGGTATCGGATGCATCAAGAGAAAAAGTCATCTTTTCATTTTTTTTCAGAGGACAATTTTCGGCTTTTTGATGTCCTCGGGAGACGATAGGACTTTGATTCTTTCCGACGGCTCTTGAAGACCGTTTGAAA
Organism: Diadophis punctatus similis; assembly: GCA_023053685.1. Classification (NCBI taxonomy): domain Eukaryota; kingdom Metazoa; phylum Chordata; class Lepidosauria; order Squamata; family Dipsadidae; genus Diadophis; species Diadophis punctatus. Next base: position 3,425,296 of record JALIGW010000030.1, on the reverse strand, counting down.
ATGGTAAGGGGCCTCATTGGCCTAAAAGACAGAGATTTGAAGCATACGGCTTCTGCTTTGTTCTCCTTTTTCCACTTTTCCCCTGGCAGCCGATAACGATAAGTGGAAAAAATATCTCCTTAATTCCGGGATCGGCTTTAGCAAATCAGACCCTTGATTTTCTCGGGCTTGAAAGCGAAGAAGACCAAAAGATTGATAGAGGGAAAGCAGAAGGAGAGGAGATGGAGGGAGGATGAAAAGAAAGGGGTGATGAACTTGCCAAGTGTTTAAAAAAAAAACCATCCTCGTTTCCATTTAAGAAAGGCTAGGTCTCCAGGAGATGAAGAAAAAGTTGAGTGAACCCAAAATTGATCTTTTCCGACTGTCTTCCAGTGGTCGCTAGGTATTAAGAGAGACTCATTGTTTTCTACAGCTATCGGATCTTCCCATCACGGGGCGAAGGTCAAGAAATGTCCATCGTGACCCTGCGATCAAAGCCCCACAAGAGTCATGGCGGCCATTTTGACTTTTTGACCCACCCTCGTCGTTGCCTGCTTTGTATTCTGCACACACTCTGTTATGTTTCATCAAACTGTCTAGAATAAAAACCCAAGAATCTGAAAAGGACAATTTCCCTTGCTTTCTGGAAAGGCGAAAAATCAAAACCAACCAATCGATCAAAGCTAGTGTTACAAGGGTGCTTAACAACCGACACAACACCCCCACATGATCAAAATTCGGGCCCTTGGCAACCGGCATGTATTTATGACGTTGGGTTGCAGTATCCTGGGGGGCGGGCGGTCATGCGTTCACCATTCGAGACCTCCTGGTAAGCAAAGTAAAATGGGGAAAGCCACATTCGCTTAAGGACCGTGTGATTCACTTAACGGCTGCAGTGGTTCGCTTAACATCCATATGGCAAAAGGGTCGTAGAAACTGGGCACCACTCACTTAATTAACCCTTTGCTTAACTGCAGAAATGTGGGACTCAATTGTGAGGACTACTTCCTCACTTCCTCCTTCCTGCCTAAGCAGGGGGTTGGACTAGAAGACCTCCAAGGTCCCTTCCAACTCTGTTGTTGTTGTTGTTGTTGTTGTTGTTGTTGCCTTCCAACTCTGTTGTTGTTGTTGTTTTTATTTTTATTTTTATTTTTATTTTTATTTTTATTTTTATTTATTTTTATTTTTATTTTTATTTTTATTTTTATTTTTATTTTTATTTTTATTTTTATTTTTATTTTTATTTTTATTTTTATTTATTATTTTTATTTTTATTTTTATTTTATTTTATTTTTTTTTTATTTTTATTTTTTTTTATTTTTATTTTTATTTTTATTTTTATTTTTATTTTTATTTTTATTTTTATTTATTATTTTTATTATTATTATTATTATTATTATTATTATTATTGTTGTTGTTGTTGTTGTTGTTGTTGTTGTTGTTGTTGTTGTTGTTGTTGTTGTTGTATACAAACTGGATGTAGGAATTGCAGTTGTAGGAATTGGGAATGGCCATTCTAGAGAAAAGAAGGACTAGTAGGGACACGATAGCAGTATTCCAGTATTTGAGGGGCTGCCACAAAAAAGAGGGGGTAAACTTATTTTCCAAAGCACCAGAGGGCAGGACAAGAAACAATGGATGGAAACTAATCAAGGAGAGAAGCAACCTGGAACTAAGGAGAAACTTCCTAACAGTGAGGACAATTAACCAGTGGAACAGCTTGCCACCAGAAGTTGTGTGTGCTCCATCCCTGGAGATTTTTAAGAAGAGATTGGACAACTACTTGTCAGAAATAGTATGGGGTCTCCTGCTAGATCAGGACTTGAAGGTCCCTTCCAGTTCTATTCTGATTGATTGATTGATAGGCGTGTCCATCCATTGCAGTTCTCAGCTTAAATGCCTTTTTTTGCAGGGAACCAAAGAGACGTGGGTTAGGGCCAAACATCAGTTCTTTTTTAAAAAAATAATTTTTATTGAGTTATTTACATTTTTAAAAAAAATATACAAAAAAAATAGACAAAACAAAACAATACAGTACAAACTACACTACATAACCTCTAAGGTTATAGTACAGCAACTTATTTCGACAATAATTTCATGCTTATATAACCTTTTTCATTTACATACTTAGTTACTATTCATTAATATAATGAATGGTATTATTCATACTATATATGCACAAGTATACTATATATACACACAGGTAATATAGTTCTTACCTGTGTGATTTGTGTCTGTTGTCTTCCAAGCTGTTCCTCTGCCTCTCATAACCGTTGACATTGGGGGTCTCTCGAGGTGGGTGTGGCTCTTCGGAAGGGGTGACTTCTGTTGGAAGAGGTAGGCAGCTGGGGACATCCGTGCTAAAATAGGAAGACAGAAAATAACTTTTTCACGCACACACACACACACAAAAACATTCTCGTTTTTCTCTGTCTTCCTTCCCAAGGTAGATCGGACAGGAAACAAAAGCCAGATAAAAGCTCATTCTACTTTATTGTCAAGCTACATTAAGGGAATGTTGCAAACCTGAAGGTACAATTTCCCTACTATGTCAATCAATCGGAATGATGTTGGAAGGGACCTTAGAGGTCTTCTAGTCCAACCCCCCCTGCCTAGACCCTAGACCAGTGATGGCTAACCTTTTTCTCATCGCATGCCGAAAAGGGTGCACACGTGACAGCGCATACGTGCATGTGCCGGCACCCATAATGCAATGTGTGCACAACACCCATCCTGTGCCCTGCCCTGCGCATGTGTGCATGACCCCCACGCTCTCCCCGTGCATGCGCGCATGATCCCCCGCGTTCTCCCCCTTCTGAGGGCCTCCGGAGCACAGGGGAGGCTGTTTTTGCCCTCCCGGAGGCTTGAGAAAAGCCTCCGGAGCCTGGGGAGGGTGAAAAATGGGCCTCCCGGAAGTTCCGGAAGTCCAGAAATGGGCCCATTTCCAACCTCCAGAGGATCTCTGGAGCCCAGGGGAAGCCATTTTTGCCCTCCCGGAGGCTTGATGAAAGCCTCCGGAGCCTGGGAATGCGCCCCACCCTCCGCACATGCGCGGCAGACACCCAAAAATCAGCTGGCCGGTGGGAGGTGCGCACGCATGCGCGGTGAAGATGAGCTGGGCGATGGCTCGCATGCCCGCAAAGCGGGCTCTGCGTGCCATAGGTTCGCCATCACGGCCCTAGACCATTCCAGACAAATGACTGTCCAGTGTCTTCTTAAAAACCTCCAGTGACAAAGCACCCACAACTTCTAGTGGCAAGCCGTTCCACTGGTTAATTGTCCTCACTGTCAGGAAATTCCTCCTTAATTCCAGGTTGCTTTTCTCCTGGATTAGTTTCCATCCATTGTTTCTTGTCTTGCCTTCTAGTGCTTTGGAAAATAAATTGCCCCCCTCTTTATTGTGGCAGCCACTCAGATATTGGAAGACTGCTATCATGTCCCCCCTACCCAGTGGTGAAATCCAAGTATTTTTACTGCCGGTTCTGTGGGCGTGGCTTGGTGGGCGTGGTGTGGCTTGGTAGGCGTGGCAGGGGAAGGATATTGCAAAATCCCCATTCCCACCCCACTCTGGGGTCAGCCAGAGGTGGTATTTGCCGGTTCTCTGAACTACTCAAAATTTCCGCTACTGGTTCTCTGAACTACTCAAAATTTCCAGTACCGGTTCTCCAGAACCTGTCAGAATCTGCTGGATTTCACTCCTGCCCCTACTCCTTCTTTTCTCTAGACTAGCCCAACCCAAATCCTGAAACTGCTCTTCATATGTTTTAGTCTCCAGGCCTTTAATCATCTTAATTGCATCTCCTTTACAGCCCCTATGGGAGAATCCTTCCTAAAACTCTTGCTTGGCCCATTATGCAGCTGTGGGCTAAGCTATCTCTTATTTAACCGGTCCCTAGACAGCCACCAAGGTCATTCTCACATACCATTACACTGTCTTTCAGCCTTGGCAAACTGGGAGAAATGTAAATAGCGCCCTTTTCCCATTCTAATTCTGCTGTGTTGTTTTCGCATCTGTAGCACACACACACACACACACACACACACACACACACACACACACACACACACACACAGCCACAGAGGCAGACGCTGCTCCTTAACCTTTGGCGCTAATGATGCAATCATCATAAATTAAAGAATAAATGAATCGCAATGAATTAAAGGATAACAACCTGCCCTTTCAACACACACACACACACACACACACACACACACACACACACACACACACACACACACAGTCAGCTGCCTGAAATGGCAGCTTGCTCTGCCAAAGGGTACAACTGGGGACTGCCGCAGGGGGTGGAAATGTACACCCATAGGTCAAAAATGCATTCTTCCCTATAGTTATAGGTCAGGTGTCACAACTTTTCCAAATATTATCTCTGAATTATTAAAGCGAAATTGCTAGAACTATGGGGAGGCTCTTTTCTATTGTGCAGAATTTCCGTATTTTTTGGAGTATAAGACGCACCGGAGTATAAGACGCACCTTAGTTTTTGGGGAGGAAAATAGGGGAAAAAATCTACCTACCAGGTATTCATCTGGCTAGCGTCCTTAGTCTGGTCAGCTTCAGCACATTATTTTATCCCCTGGTTAGGGCTGAAAAAAATCTTCTTCAGAGGGAGTAGCAATGAAAACAAGCCTTCAAAGACTTAGGGCGGGAAAAAAACTTCTTCGGAGGGAGTAGCAATGAACAAATCCTGCAAGCCGGTAAGATCATTAGCACCTCATTAGGGGTGGAAAAAAAGGCTTCAAAAAAGCTACATTCGGAGTATAAGACGCACCCAAAATTTCAGCCTCTTTTAGGGGGGGGGAAGGTGCGTTTTATACTCTGAAAAATACGGTAATTTTTGTCTTGGATTGCATTTAAAAAGTACAACGAAATCACATCAAATTTAATATTTCGCCTGGCCCCAAGTGGTGTGTGTGTGTGTGAAGAAGGGCAGAAGGAGGGAGGGAAGGAGGAAGGAAGAAAGGAAGGAAGGAAGGGGGATAACAGTGGGATAGGGAGGGACGGAAGGAAGGGAAGGAAGGAAAGAAGGGAGGGAGGGAAGGAGGCAGTGAATTAATGAGGAAAGGAGGAAGGAGATGAAGGAGGGCAGAAGGAGGGAGAGAGGAAGGAAGGAAAGAGAACATCTATCAAAGGACTAACCCAAAGGATTACAAGCACCTACAGTTCAATGAACATGTATAACGCTGAAATCAAGGTAGCTTGGAGTGGATTGGAGATAATTTATTTCCATTAAAATTGCTCCCAAGGCAAGGATAAAAATTCACAGATGGTAAGAGAGCCGTAACTCTGCCTTATTCCAAGACCAGGTATGAATTAGCTCCAGTAGCACAAACTGCATTAAAGGAATCTAAAAAAAAAACCACTACAACATGAACACTGGTTGGTTTTATTTTAGACATTTGCATGTTGTGCAAACACAATCCTTGTTAGCACTTCAAGGTAGACCAGGCTAGGAAACCAAACTTATGAAAGCTGATACTACTTTTATTATAGGATTACGGTAACATAATCTTGCCAGTCTAAACGCAATCTTATTTATCACCTCCTTAATTTCATTTTCACGAGAACGAGGGATGATAAAATCTGAGAGTAGATAGAGTAGAGTAGAGTAGAAAGTATAGAGTAGAGTAGAGTAGAGTAGAGTTGAGTAGAATAGAGTGAGTGGAGTGGAATAGAATAGAATAGAATAGAATAGAATAGAATAGAATAGAATAGAATAGAATAGAATAGAATAGAATTAAAGTAGAATGGAATGGAATAGAATAGAATAGAATAGAATAGAATAGAATAGAATAGAATAGAATAGAATTAAAGTAGAATGGAATGGAATAGAATGCAATAGAATAGAATAGAATTAAAGTAGAATAGAATAGAATAGAATAGAATAGAATAGAATAGAATAGAATAGAATAGAATAGAATAGAATAGAATAGAATTAAAGTAGAATGGAATGGAATGGAATAGAATAGAATAGAATAGAATAGAATAGAATAGAATAGAATAGAATAGAATAGAATAGAATAGAATAGAATAGAATAGAATAGAATTAAAGTAGAATGGAATGGAATAGAATGCAATAGAATAGAATAGAATTAAAGTAGAATGGAATGGAATGGAATGGAATGGAATGGAATGGAATAGAATAGAATAGAATAGAATAGAATAGAATAGAATAGAATAGAATAGAATAGAATAGAATAGAATTAAAGTAGAATGGAATGGAATGGAATGGAATGGAATAGAATAGAATAGAATAGAATAGAATAGAATAGAATAGAATAGAATAGAATAGAATTAAAGTAGAATGGAATGGAATGGAATAGAATAGAATAGAATAGAATAGAATAGAATAGAATAGAATTAAAGTAGAATAGAATAGAATAGAATAGAATAGAATAGAATAGAATAGAATAGAATAGAATAGAATAGAATAGAATAGAATTAAAGTAGAATGGAATGGAATAGAATGCAATAGAATAGAATAGAATTAAAGTAGAATGGAATGGAATAGAATGCAATAGAATAGAATAGAATTAAAGTAGAATGGAATGGAATGGAATGGAATGGAATGGAATGGAATGGAATAGAATAGAATAGAATAGAATAGAATAGAATAGAATAGAATAGAATAGAATTAAAGTAGAATGGAATGGAATGGAATGGAATGGAATAGAATAGAATAGAATAGAATAGAATAGAATAGAATAGAATAGAATAGAATTAAAGTAGAATGGAATGGAATGGAATAGAATAGAATAGAATAGAATAGAATAGAATAGAATAGAATAGAATAGAATAGAATTAAAGTAGAATAGAATAGAATAGAATAGAATAGAATAGAATAGAATAGAATAGAATAGAATAGAATAGAATAGAATTAAAGTAGAATGGAATGGAATAGAATGCAATAGAATAGAATAGAATTAAAGTAGAATAGAATAGAATAGAATAGAATAGAATAGAATAGAATAGAATAGAATAGAATAGAATTAAAGTAGAATGGAATAGAATAGAATAGAATAGAATGAGCTGGAAGGGACGTTGGAGGTCTTCTAGTCCATCGTAACTTCGAACGGTCGAAACGGTTGTAAGTTTGTCGTATTCCCCATTAGTTGTTCCATGATTGAGAAGCTCAGCCAGATATTTCGTCTGGGTCTGGCATTTTTCTTCACCTAATTATTATTATTATGGTTGGTCGCACAATCAGCCAGACCTTTAAACTGGATTTTGCCATTTTTACTTTACTGGTTCCTTATTAAAAATCCTGCAATCTCTGTTGCAAGAGATGGAGCAGCTTAGAAATCTCAAAGCCGGATTTTATCTGCCTTAACTCTCCCACCCCCATCTCTCGTCCCATCCAAAGGCAGGAACTGAAAACAGCCAACGATGCGGTTGGAAAACAGGTTGCTTTCTCCTAAGGCCGAGCCAAAAAAAATCTATAATTTGCCGGTTTATTAAATCCTGTAATATTAGGCAGGCAGCAGAGTGTAGCTTCAGCTGCCCCAGCCAAATGGTGCCATCAACGCCACTCTGTTCTCCCTAATTTATTCTCCATAACGGACGTAGTTTCTCTTTTCCACGAAGCTCCTCTTAGCTCACCTCTCCTGTTTGACGAATGGAGGCCAACTGGACCTTGATATGGATTAGCAGGTTGGGAAAAGGTTTTCCACATTGGAGTCAATGAGACGTAACCTTCAAAAGTGGGTTATCCACCCCCTTGTTTTGATTACTGTTGGTGGTGGTTTGCAAATACTGCAAAGACTGCTACCACACTTGGAATACTGCATCTAGTTTTGGTCACCACGATGTAAAAAAGATGTTGAGACTCTAGAAAGAGTGCAGAGAAAAGCAACCAAGATGATTAGGGGACTGGAGGCTAAAACATATGAAGAACGGTTGCAGGAACTGGGTATGTCTAGTCTTATGAAAAGAAGTACTATGGGAGACATGATAGCAGTGCTCCAATATCTCAGGGGTTGCCACAAAGAAGAGGGAGTCAAGCTATTCTCCAAAGCACCTGAGGGTAGGACAAGAAGCAATGGGTGGAAACTAATCAAGGAGAGAAGCAACCTGGAATTAAGGAGAAATTTCCTGACAGTTAAAACAAGTAATCAGTGGAACAACTTGCCTCCAGAAGTTGTGAATGCTCCAACACTGGAGGTTTTTATGAAGAAATTGGACAACTATTTGTGTGAAATGGTATAGTGTCTCCTGCCTAAGCAGGTGTTTGGACTAGAAGACCTTCAAGGTCCCTTCCAATTCTGTTATTCTATTCTATTCTATTCTATTCTATTCTATTCTATTCTATTCTATTCTATTCTATTCTATTCTATTCTATTCTATTCTATTCTATTCTATTCCATTCCATTCCATTCCATTCCATTCCTAATGTTGCCCCTAATTTTTCTTTTCTTTAGACTGGCCAACCTCAAATCCTGCTGCCGTTCTTCGTATGTTTTAGTCTCCAGGCCTTTGATCATCTTAGTTGCTCTTCTCTGAACTTTTTCCAAAGTCTCAACAACTTTATCGTAGTAAGGTGACCAAAATTGGTTGCAGTATTCCAGTTTGTGGCCCTACTAGGGTTTTATAAAGAGGTACTAACATACTTCAGTTGGGAAGATGACCAAACAAGAGTGAATCAGGACCATGGCCAGCTCAGGATCATGAGCTTGGGAAGTGCCTTCAACAGGGAGGCAGAAACCTGGAGGAGAAGCAGGAGCGGCCAAGGGTAGGAGCAGAGATGGTTATTCACTTATCTTCCCTACTGGTTCGCAAATGTGAGCGCACACGCACACACATGCTCTCTCTTCGCTCGCCATCTACACACATGCGCACGACCTTCCGCACATGCGTTTTGCTCTCGCGTGCGGCTTGCACGCATCTGTGTGGCTTCAAAACATGCAAAAATAGGACAGCATAACGCCTCTACCAGTTCGCCTGAACCGGTCCGAACTGGCTAAATACCACCTCTAGGTAGGAGCCTAAAAGTTCCATTCTGAGTTGTACAGGTGGTCCTTGACTTACATCCAACAATCGAGTTCGATTGAACCGTTGTAAGTCAAGAACTACTTGTAGTTAAAAGTGTCCCCCATGAACGTAGATAGCGATTGTAGATACATGCAAGGCTTGGTTTGAAATGCCTTCCCTGAGTGACATTTTAAACATATGCTTTAAGTTATAATAAATCTGTGAAACTAGCAAACTGTTTTGCATAACTAGGCCAATTAGGTATTTCTGATTTGCAGGAATCGTGGTAAGATAACCCAGGGAGTCTATGCACTGTTTCCAAGACAGCATTTGGATATGTTTAAAAGGAAATTAGAGGAAGAAGGGAAAAAATAATAAAGTCTAACAGTTTTGGCACCAGTTTTACAACATTCTAACTGTGACTGTTTGGCTTCCATTCCTTGCATCTCACAATTATAAATGTGGTATCACCCACAAAATTTGAATAGAATGGAATAGGTTTATTTATTTATTTTATTTATTTGTGAGATTTATATACCGCCTCACAGTGCAAGCACTCTCTAAGCGGTTTACACCAGTAAGCAATATATATTTATATTGCACCCAACAATCTGGGTCCTCATTTTACCTACCTCGGACGGATGGAAGGCTGAGTCAACCCTGAGCCGGTGAGATTTGAACCGCTGACCTGCGGATCACAGTCAGCTAAAGTGGCCTGCAGTACACTGGTTCTCCTGCTTGAGGAGGGGGTTGGACTAGAAGACCTCCAAGGTCCCTTCCAGCTCATTCTATTCTATTCTATTCTATTCTATTCTATTCTATTCTATTCTATTCTATTCTATTCTATTCTATTCTATTCTATTCTATTCTATTCTTTCACAATCATCATCATCTCCATTTAACGACCCCATAATCCCTTACGGGGTGGAGTCTGGGCAACTGAATGGAGCTAGCAGAGTGTTTACTGGCCGGATGCCCTTCCTGTTGCCAATGCGGAGTTTTGTTCAGCAGATATATTCTCATTGTGCCCAGAGAGAGAGAAATAGCTGCCTCTACCTAGGATCGAACTCACAGACTCCTGATTGTGAGGCGAGAGCTCCCCCTCTTAGGCCACCGTACCACTCAATTCTATTCATTCACAATGTTTTTAATTAATGTACAGGTAGTTCTTGACTTAACAACAGCTCATTTAGTGACCTTACAAAGTTTAAACGGCACTGAAAAATGTGACTTATGACCATTTTTCACACTTGTGACCATTGCGGCATCCCTTCGATCCAAATTCAGACTCTTGGCAAACTGACTCACATTTATGACGGTTGCAGTGTCCTGGGGGTCACGTGATCCCCTTTTGTGACTTTCCGACAAGCAATGGGATTCACTTAACAACCGCGTGACTGACTTAACAACTGCAGTGATTCACTTAACAACGGTGGCAGGAACGGTCGTAAAATGGAGCAAAACTCACTTAACAAATGTCTCACTCAACAACATACATTTTGGGTTCATTGTGGTTGTAATTTGAGGACTATCTGTAATCACTGTGGGGTGATTTGAACTGACTGGCTCAACGTTACGCAGTGAATGTTCTTGCCTGAACCATTGTTTGATCTTAATCCAGCATTTTAGCTATTACAAGGTGTATTGACTTTTCTGTCCACGTTAAAAAAAAAAACCCAGGAAAGTAGATTATTGCTGAAGAGACAAGAATTCCAGCAACTAAATAACTTCATTTAAAAGCCAATACACTCCCACATCTATTCTAGTTGAGACCTTCAGATTTTATTTCCAAAACCCCCATTAAGATCAAGCAAGGAGGCATTTTCTCTAATAATGGGGAAAGTGGCTGTGGTTGGTTTAATAATGCTGTCCTGATATTTGAAAGGCTGCTACAAACAAGAGGGGGGATCAACCTATTTTCCAAAGCGCCAGAAGTCAAGACAAGAAGCCATGGATGGAAACTAATCAAGGAGAGAAGCAACCTAGAACCAAGGAGAAATTTTCTGAGAACGATTAACCAGTTGAGCAGCTTTCCTTCAGAAGTTGTGGGGGCTCCGTCCCTGGAGGTTTTTAAGAAGAGACTTGTCACGTAGTGAATATTGTCAGTTGTATGTCTATGCAGGGTGATGCACCCCTATTCTAATATTATGGTACATTCCAATACAAGCAGAACACGTGATATGAGTTGTACGCATGTGTGCATTCCTAAACCACCATTATTCTCTTTGATTTGGCTCTTGACCGGGACGGTCGCATTTTCTAAATCAGAAGTGTCCAAGCAGAGGTGCACATCTGGCTGGGGGATTCTGGGAGTTGAAGTCCACAAGGTTGGACAGCCTTGTTCTCAAGCAAGCTGAGCGAAGGAAAAAGCCGGTTTATTGCGTGAGAAGCTTATTCCCAGCTCAGGCTAAGCTGGGTGGAAGGTGATTCAGTCAGAGAGAAATCAATTAAATTTAAATAGAGAGAAAGATTAGAAATCAGATGCCGCACTTTCTTAATTATATCACCTAATCATTGTGAAGGAACGGAGGGAGGGGGAGAGGAAGGATGGAGTTAATTTCCTTCCCTCTCTACGTATATTGGTGGCTGGTAATGAGATGTCTGTAAGTAGTAATTCCCTTGGGGACTTTGTCAGATGCTAAGAAATGTAATAATAATAACTCCCAATCAAGGCTAGGTCTAACAGGAACATGGTCTATGTTACTTGGTTCCCACTGGAAAAAGGAGGAGGAGGAGAAGGAGGAGGGAGAAAGAGAAGAAGAGGAGGAGAAGGAAAAGAAGAGGAGAAGGAAGGAGAAGGAGAAGAAGGAGAGGAGGAGGAGGAGGGAGAAAGAGAAGAAGAAAAAGAGGAGTAGGAGGGAGAAGAAGAAGAAGAAGAGGAGGAGGAGGAGAAGGAGGGAGAAGGAGAAGAAGAAGAGGAGGAGGAGAAGAGGAGGAGGAGGGAGGAGGAGGAGAAAAAGAAGAGGAGCAGGAGGGAGAAGGAGAAGAAGAAGAAGAAGAGGAGGAGGAGGAGGGAGAAAGAGAAGAAGAGGAGGAGGAGGGAGAAGGAGAAGGAGAGGAGGAGGAGGGAGAAGGAGAAGGAGAGGAGGAGGAGGGAGGAGGAGAAGAAGAGGAGGAGAAGGAGAAGAAGAGGAGAAGGAGGGAGAAGGAGAAGAAGAAGAGGAGGAGGAGGGAGAAAGAGAAGAAGAAGAGGAGGAGGAGAGAGGAGGAGAAGAAGAAGAGGAGGAGGAGAGAGGAGGAGAAGAAGAAGAGGAGGAGGAGGGAGAAGGAGAAGGAGAAAAAGAGGAGGAGGAGGGAATTAAACACACACACAAACAATGAGAGGCATCTGTAGCTTACAAGGTCCCTGTAGTTACAAGATCCCTGTAATTGTGCGACCAGACACGAGTGAGAAAGACGCTCACAGACAAAATACGACGAAATGTCTAAGCTAATCTTTCCGCTGGAATGAGGTTCCTTCGGGAACAAAGCAGCGAAGGAAATGACTGGAATTGCAATCAGCTTGCCTGAGATATAAATGACTTGAAATGGGATCCAGTTCCAGGACAGCCCCTTGTCTGAAATGGTATGGTGTCTCATGCTGGAGCAGTGGGGTGGACTAGAAGACCTCCAAGGTCCCTTCCACCTTTATTATTCTATTCTAAGTCTCTTTTCTTTTCTGCTTTTTCTAAGGGAGGCTTTCAGAAAGCAGAAAGAACAAGGACAAGAAAATCAAGAGCAAACCTTTTCCTGGGGGTTAATTACACCTTGTGCTGTTTTGATTGGATTTAACCTCAATCGACCTTGGTGTTCCTGGGCCCACTACGGGAAGCCATGAAGCCCTTCAACATGGCACAAAGAAAACACACACCCCAAGGAAGGAAGGAAGGAAGGAAGGAAGGAAGGAAGGAAGGAAGGAAGGAAGGAAGGAAGGAAGGAAGGAAGGAAGAAAGAAAGAAGGGAGAAGGGAGGGAGGGAAGCAGGGAGGGAGGGAGGGAGGGAAGATAGGAGGGAATGAATGAATGAATGAATGAAGGAAGGAAGGAAGGAAGGAAGGAAGGAAAAGGAAGGAAGGAAGGAAGGAAGGAAGGAAGGAAGGAAGGAAGGAAGGAAGGAAGGAAGGAAGAGGGAAGGGATCGAGGGAAGCAGGGAGGGAGGGAGGGAGGAGTGAAAGATAGGAGGGAAGGAAGGAAGGAAGGGAGAGAGGGAGGGAAGCAGGGAGGGAGGGAGGGAGGGAGGAAGGAAAGATAGGAGAAGGAAGGAAGGAAGGAAGGATGGAAGAGAGAAGGGAGGAAGGGAAGCAGGGAGAGAGGGAGGAAGGAAGGAGTGAAAGATAGGAGGGAAGGAAGGAAAAGGAAGGAAGGAAGACAGAAGGGAGGGAGGGAAGCAAGGAGGGAGGGAGGAAGGAGTGAAAGATAGGAGGGAAGGAAGGAAGTAAAAGGAAGGAAGGAAGGAAGGATGGAAGAGAGAAGGGAGGAAGGGAAGCAGGGAGAGAGGGAGGAAGGAAGGAGTGAAAGATAGGAGGGAAGGAAGGAAAAGGAAGGAAGGAAAAGGAAGGAAGGAAGGAAGACAGAAGGGAGGGAGGGAAGCAGGGAGGGAGGGAGTAAGGAAGGAAAGATAGGAGGGAAGGAAGGAAGGAAGGGAAACACTTTTTACGTGTAACCACAGGGTTGTGTTTGCTCCTCGCACAAAATATTACACTCGATCAGGACAGGGTAGTTACTGGTCTGGAAAACCGTAATCCCAGGATGTTCGGTTTAGCCGCCACTAGATTCAAACTTGCTGAGGAAAATAAAATAAAATAAAAAATAAAATAAAATAAAATAAAAATCCTTCTTGCTATCAGCAGCACTGTCTGAACGACAAGAGTAAGGATCACAGCGGACACAACGCCCTAGAGTGGCCCTGTGGAGCCGGAGCTATTCTAGGAATGTCAACTCTATTACTATTCTGGTTTTTGCGCGCCCTCCCTCCTTCTGCAACTGGGTCAGGGAATAAAACCAGGGGTGGAACGGATAAAAATGGAGAGGATTTTCCCCTTCCCCTATCTCTCTATAGTAATGCTCGCTTCAATAAAATCTTTCCAGATTTTTCTTCCTTCCTTCCTTTTTCTTTTTCTTCTTTCTTTCTTTTTTAAAATATTATTAATATTCTAGCAACAGGGAAACAAAAGGCAAGGGAAACGGGAAACTTTCCAGTGTCTTTGGCATTATCTAAAAATAACCAGTGCGTGACAGGCCCAGCTGTCCTGTGTCAGGGACTGCTGGCACACAAAATTGAATTGAATACCTCAGAAAAGAGATTGCTGAGTCAGTCATCCATGCAGGCCATCTACCACTAGTTGGCGTAACCATGGATTGCTTAATAAAGCAAAGTTGTCTGGAATTAGGCTGTAAGCTATGATTGAGAATCCATGATGGCTGGGTTGAGATAATGCACAGAACAACACCCCAGCAAAGCACATGGTCAGGAGGGTTTAGCTCCCCTCTGAGCCCAATGCTCCAGTCCAGTACAGGACTGAAGTTCATTATGTGAACACAATTAACATATTTTATTGTTTTTCTTATAACAGACAGCCCTCGACTTATGACCGCAATTGGGATCAGAATGACTATCGTTAAGCAAGGTACATTGCTAAGCAACTCAAAAAAGTAGCGTAAGATAGGAAGGCGTGAAAAGACCTGGCTGTAGAAGATGGCCAGGCTGAGACTGAGGGAGGAGTCAAATGCGTCATCAGCCATGAGTCACTGCGCACCCACAAGAGATCTAAGTCCAGCCTCCTTAACTGAATGTCTTCCTTACCTCCCACTCATTTCCCTTGACTGTTAGTAGCTCAGATTCTTGTAGAGAGCTTAAGCTTGCAATAAATCTTTATACTCCTTCAAACTGGCTGAATCTCTCCAGTACTTGAAATTGACTCATAGAATTGCCAAGGGTCATTGTTGGAATTCATGGTTGGAATGTATTTCTATGCAACAGCTACAGTAGTATTCGACCAGTAGATGGCAGTATTTACAAGTTTGGATCTATGGTATACAAGCAGCGGTCATCAACCTTTCGGATCTCAGGGACCACTAAATTCATAATTTTAAATCCCGTGGACTACTAATATGATTTTTTAAAAAAAAGATAAATAGTATTTAGTGCAATATAAAAATGCAAATAATTTTTCTGTGGACCACCAAAATTTTCTCACGGACCACTGGTTGGTGACCACTGGTATATAGTATACTCTAAGCTCTTTTGTTCTAATAATAGAACAATAGTTTTATTAATAATTGAGCAGTTAATAGTTGAGCAGTAAAGCACATGGTGATTGTACTCTTTGTTTGCTCTGTGGTGCTTTATATACAACAGAATTTCTAACAATACAAGATTGAATGAATAACAACATCATCAAACAAGGCAGCTGTTGGCTTAGCTGCTCCTGCCTGGTCCTTCTCTCAGGAAAATATCCATTGTGGGCTAAGCTTTAGCCAAGGCTGGTTGGAGAGCCCGTCTCCAAATCTGGAATCGGACAGATATTCCAAGGAAGCAAACAGGCAGGAATACAGTTCAAAACGTCTTTAGCAAGGGAAGTTTATTCCGGTTCACAGGTAGCTGTGTAAAATGTTTTAAGCGACGTATGATTACTGCCTCCAATTATTTTCATCAGGGAAAAAGAAATTTAATCCAAACCTTTATTGTCAATGCACGACATGTGTACAATCTCCAATGGAAAGGGCTCCTTAATCTTCTTATCACATAAAACCCGTAAGTGCAATTACATCAGAATCTCCGGCTCTTTAAGCACAATATCTATCAAGCAATCACAGATTTCCATAATAGCTTCTTCAACCCTTCCCTTTTGCTTATGTGCAGTAAATCTTTAAAAAAAAAACACATCCGCCCCTACTTTGCTGGCATCTGGGAAGATGAGGGATTAATGAGGGAAGACAGCAACGTGGTTCTAGAAGATTGGGAAAATGACCTTGATGGAGAAAAGTGGAAACCCTTTTTTGGCAAAAAGGATGTTCCTATTCCTATTCTTATTCTATTCTGAAGTCCATGGTTGTAAAGTGTTCAGGGGTTGCCACAAAGAAGGAGTCAAGCTATTCTCCACAGTACCTGAAGACAGGAGAAGAAGCAATGGGTGGAAACTAATCCAGAAGAGAAGCAAACTAGAAGTAAGGAGAAATTTCCTGACAGTGAGAACAATAAACCAGTGAAACGGCTTCCCTCCAGAAATTGTGGGTACTCCATCACTTCAAGTTTTTAAGAAGAGATTGGACAACCATTTGTCTGAAATTTGTTTGCTTTGTTTGTTTTGTGAGATTTATATACCGCCTCACAGTGCAAGCACTCTCTAAGCGGTTTACACCAGTAAGCAATGTATATTTACATTGCCCCCAACAATCTGGGTCCTCATTTTACCTACCTCGGAAGGATGGAAGGCTGAGTCAACCTTGAGCCGGTGAGATTTGAACCGCTGACCTGCGGATCAGTGTCAGCTAAAGTGACCTGCAGTACTGCCTCTAACTGCTGCACCACCTCAGCTCTTATGGTATAAATGGTATAAGGTTTCCTGCCTGAGTAGGGGGTTGATTAGAAGACCCCCAAGTTCCATTCCATTCCATTCCCATTCCCATTCCCATTCCCATTCCCATTCCCATTCCCATTCCAATTCCAATTCTTATTCCATTCCCATTCCCATTCCCATTCCCATTCCCATTCCAATTCTTATTCCATTCCCATTCCCATTCCCATTCCCATTCCAATTCTTATTCCATTCCCATTCCCATTCCCATTCCCATTCCCATTCCCATTCCCATTCCCATTCCAATTCCAATTCTTATTCCATTCCCATTCCCATTCCCATTCCCATTCCCATTTCCATTTCCATTTCCATTCCCATACTATGCTATGCTATGCTATGCTATGCTATGCTATGCTATGCTATGCTATGCTATGCTATGCTATGCTATGCCATTTGATTTTTCTTGCCCAGGTGTAAAAATACTTTGGCCACCAAATGAGAAGGAAGGACTCACTGGAGAAGAGCCTAATGCTGGGAAAGATTGAAGGCAAAAGAAGAAGGGGACGGCAGAGAATGAGGTGGCTGGATGGAGTCACTGAAGCAGTAGGCGTGACATTAAATGGACTCCAGAGGATGGTAGAGGACAGGAAGGCCTGGAGGAACGTTGTCCATGGGGTCGCGATGGGTCGGACACGACTTCGCAACTAACAACAAAAAACCTTGCTTTTTCTCCTCCCCTTTCCATGAGCCTGGTGGAAGCGTATTATCTGAACGCCAAAAGTGTGTGAACTTGGGAAATAAAATATATTTGGGAAGAGAAGAAAAATGGGAGCATCGATGTTTGCTACTTTATACGCACCCCTCCACCAAACGCAGCGATTTTCCTAGAACGAATCGCATTCATCCCGGATATTCTCAGTGCTGCAATATGTAACATTTATTTCTATTTCTGCAGCCAGGAAATCTAAACCCAGTGCATTGACCTTGGTGACCTCTGTGCAATTGCTCAAACCCTGCTAAAGGAGTCACAGAAGCAGTGAAAGGAAAAACGCTCTGCTTTTAAAAAACAACAACGAAGAATGGAAACCTGATGCTTTAAAAAAAAAAAAGAGGATATTTGGGATAGTTTAAAGAATAGGCAATCATTCCCACCTGGGGAAATCTATGGATCTTCATAACGGCGGGTCAGACTGGAAGTGTCACAAAATGAATTATTTAAAGCCCATTTAGTCTCTGCTTTTTTTTTCTTCGGAGAATAGAAGGTTGACCGAGAACAAAACGCACCAACTGGATATATATATATTTAAAACAACCACAACCACATGCCAATGAAAACGCACAGCATTGAGGGAAGTCCCACGGGAGGAGGAATGGGATGAAAACCGCAAAAATGGGCAAACTATTTAAAATAAACACCATCTTTTAACAACCCATAATCCCTCGCGGGGTGGGGCCTCGGCAACTGAATGGAGCTAGCAGAGTGTTTTACTGGCTGGATGCCCTTCCTGTTGCCAATGCGGAGTTGTGTTCAGCAGATACATTCTCAGTGTGCCCAGAGAGAGAAATAGCTGCCTCTACTTAGGATCGAACCCACAGCTCCTGATTGTGAGGCGAGAGCTCCACCGCACCACTCTAACTATTTAAAACAATAATGAGCAATAATCCAATGAATGCTAGGGGGCTAAAATGGCACAGTATTTATTCATTGGCCTCCTGTGCTGATCAAAGGCATGCAAAAGAGAGAGAGAGAGAGAGAGAGAGAGAGAGAGAGAGAGAGAGAGAGAGAGAGAGAGAGAGAGAGAGAGAGAGAGAGAGAGGCAGCTCACCTGTCCCATTTAGCATCTGACATTTAGTCTGTGTTGCTTCAAAATGTCACGTGGCGATCAAGTCTAGTCACTCTGATAGCGTTTGTCCTTTAGGGATTTGTCTACGCTGCTTTTTAAGTCACCTTAATTGGGCCATGATTGCAGTGAACTCCAGAGTTTAACATTTTCCGCATTCCCTGAATACTGAACCGGGAGCTAAGAAAACAGCCTCAGTTCACCTATCGTTGCCAGTGAGAATAACTTGAGGAGAACTTAAGAATGTCTGAGGTGGCTGCAGAAAACAAGAGGACCGCTAGATGGTGGAAGAGGAGGAGGAGGAGGAGGAGGAGGAGGAGGGGAAGGGGAAGGGGAAGAGGAAGAGGAGGAGGAGGAGGAGGAGGAGGGGAAGGGGAAGGGGAAGGGGAAGAGGAAGAGGAGGAGGAGGAGGAGGAGGAGGGGGGGGAAGGGGAAGGGGAAGGGGAAGAGGAGGAGGAGGAGGAGGAGGGGAGGAGGAGGAGGAGGAGGAGGAGGAGGAGGAGAAGAAGAAGAAGAAGAAGAAGAAGAAGAAGAAGAAGAAGAAGAAGAAGAAGAAGAAGAAGAAGAAGAAGAAGAAGAAGAAGAAGAAGAAGAAGAAGAAGAAGAAGAAATCGTGTTGGTGGTGACTCTTAATTATCACACAGATAGATCCTTTTCAGGACAATCACTCCCTAATCGAGGGAGGAGGAGGAGGAGGGAGGAGGAGGAGGAGGAGGAGGAGGAGGAGGAGGAGGAGGAGGAGGAGGAGAAGTAGTAGTAGTAGTAGTAGTAGTCCATCATTCACAAGACAATGGGTGGCTCAGGTTACTTTGTCCCACCCCCGCGGGCTTTGTCTAGATGATCTCTAGACCACCTTACCATAAAGTTTCTATCCCAAACGCTCCCCACCATAATACATTCATCAACCGTTTCAAGGACGGCAACCGAAAAGGGGAACGAATCACTTATTGCCTCATGTTTTTCTCCCCTCTCCCATTTTAATTATTTTTCTTTCCTTTATTAAAAAAAAATAATTAGTCTCAATCAAGGCAAACACACTTCAGAATCACTGCTCATTAGTCACTCTCCCGCTTTCTTGAGTTGCTATAAAAAGTCAAGCGAGCTGATGAAAATTAGGCCTTCGGAATCAGCGTTCGGCGTTTGCTTCCTTCCCCGTCATCTGCATCTGTTTATCCCGAGCGCTCGCAATTACAGGCAAAGCAACATGGGATTCAAATCCCAGCCTTGCCACAAAAATCCAAGCAAATGTAGCCCTTCTCAGCATCCGCCAAAGACAAGGGAACCCCAGCAATGCCCCCGATGGAAGCTGGAAGACACGGTGACCATTGATTTATTAAATTTATGTGCCGTCCCTCTCGCTATCCAAAGCGACTCTCCCAAACTGGGAGACAGTGAGTTCTAGTCTTGCCTTAAAACCATGAAAGCAGGCTGGGTGACTTTGAACCAATCACCAGGAGACAGGGAGTTCTAGTCCCGCCTTAGCCATGAAAGCTGGCTGGGTGACTTTGGGCCAATCACCAGGAGACAGTAAGTTCTAGTCTTGCCTTAAACCATGAAAGCAGGCTGGGTGACTTTGGCCCAATCACCAGGAGACAGGGAGTTCTAGTCCCGCCTTAGCCATGAAAGCTGGCTGGGTGACTTTGGGCCAATCACCAGGAGACAGGGAGTTCTAGTCTTGCCTTAAACTATGAAAGCAGGCTGGGTGACTTTGGGCCAATCACCAGGAGACAGGGAGTTCTAGTCTTGCCTTAAACCATGAAAGCAGGCTGGGTGACTTTGGCCCAATCACCAGGAGACAGGGAGTTCTAGTCCCGCCTTAGCCATGAAAGCTGGCTGGGTGACTTTGAGCCAATCACCAGGAGACAGGGAGTTCTAGTCTTGCCTTAAACTATGAAAGCAGGCTGGGTGACTTTGAGCCAATCACCAGGAGACAGGGAGTTCTAGTCCACCTTAGCCATGAAAGCAGCTGGGTGACTTTGGCTGCTATTTGTGCAATAAAGGGAAATTTTTGGCACACCGTTGCCTTTTTAAAAGGAACAGAAGGGAACGGCAACCGCTGAATTTTTACGCTTGGCTTTGCAGAGGTCATTTTCTTTCACAGTAAGGGAATATGCCCCAAAGCTATTTCAGGCCTGGCCTCTGTTCATTTTAATAATGCTTAACTTCTAGTTCCATCTTTTCTTTTCTTTAATAAGCAGGCCATCTCGGAAATCTGATTTGTTTGCATAGCTTAGCAAAAAAAAACAAAAACCCCCAGAGTCAGGACTCCGTTAGAATCATATCTGGAACCAACCAATAGATGAAATGGCTTTTGGCAGGTACAACCGTGCCCTGCAGAGATTCAAATTTCGGTCCGCAAATGGGCTGAAATCTATTTGATTCATACAATTCCTACTCGCAGGGAGATCTGCTCGAGGGATACACAACATTTATCCCGTTATAATTGGTTGGAGGAGAAAGTCGGTTTCACCTACGCTGCAACCAGATTCATGTCTGGCTTGAACCAGAACGTTGCTCGTTGGATTTTTTTTTGGGGGGGGGGGGGTATTTTGGCCAGACTTCTCCTGGTAGTTCCTGATTCCAAAATTGGAACAACAGACCTTTTGTTACCTGGTTCGCATGAAATATTAGTACTGCTTTATAAAGCATTAGCAAGACCACACTTGGAATACAGCACTGCATCCACCCCGTATGATAAAAAAAGATGTTGAGACTTTGGAGGAGGAGGAGGAGGAGGAGGAAAAGAAGAAGAAGGAGAAGGAGGAGAAGAAGGAGAAGAAGAAGGAGGAGAAGAAGAAGAAGAAGAAGAAGAAGAAGAAGAAGAAGAAGAAGAAGAAGAAGAAGAAGAAGAAGAAGAAGAAGAAGAAGAAGAAGAAGAAGAAGAAGAAGAAGAAGAAGAAGAAATCTTTGTTGGTGGTGACTCTCAATGATCACACAGATAGATCCTTTTCAGGACAATCACTCCCTAATCGAGGAGGAGGAGGAGGAGGAGGAGATCTATCTATCTATCTATCTATCTATCTATCTATCTATCTATCTATCTATCTATCTATCTATCTATCTATCTATCTATCTATCTATCTATCTATCTATCTATCCATCTATCCATCTATCCATCTATCCATCTATCCCTCCCTCCCTCCATCTACCTATCTACCGTACCTATCTACCTAACTTCCATTATCTATCTATCTATCTATCTAT
Source organism: Diadophis punctatus similis (assembly GCA_023053685.1). Taxonomy (NCBI): domain Eukaryota; kingdom Metazoa; phylum Chordata; class Lepidosauria; order Squamata; family Dipsadidae; genus Diadophis; species Diadophis punctatus. Next base: position 3,403,794 of record JALIGW010000030.1, on the reverse strand, counting down.
CTATCTATCTATCTATCTATCTATCTATCTATCTATCTATCTATCTATCTATCTATCTATCTATCTATCTGTCTGTCTATCTTCCATCTATCCATCTATCCCTCCCTCCCACCATCTATCTACCATACCTATCTACCTAACTTCCATCTACCTAACTTCCATCCCTCCCTCCCACCATCTATCTACCGTACCTATCTACCTAACTTCCATCATCTGCCTAACTTCCATCCATCTATCTATCTATCTATCTATCTATCTATCTATCTATCTATCTATCTATCTATCTATCTATCTATCTATCTATCTGTCTATCTTCCATCTATCCATCTATCCCTCCCTCCTATCCCTCCCTCCCACCATCTATCTACCGTACCTATCTACCTAACTTCCATCATCTACCTAACTTCCATCCATCCATCCATCTATCTATCTATCTATCTATCTATCTATCTATCTATCTATCTATCTATCTATCTATCTATCTATCTATCTATCTATCTATCTATCTATCCATCCATCTATCCCTCCCTCCCTCCATCTACCCATCTACCGTACCTATCTACCTAACTTCCATCATCTATCTATCTATCTATCTATCTATCTATCTATCTATCTATCTATCTATCTATCTATCTATCTATCTATCTATCTATCTATCTATCTATCTGTCTATCTTCCATCTATCCATCTATCCCTCCCTCCCACCATCTATCTACCATACCTATCTACCTAACTTCCATCTACCTAACTTCCATCCCTCCCTCCCACCATCTATCTACCGTACCTATCTACCTAACTTCCATCATCTGCCTAACTTCCATCTATCTATCTATCTATCTATCTATCTATCTATCTATCTATCTATCTATCTATCTATCTATCTATCTATCTATCTATCTATCTATCTATCTATCTATCTATCTGTCTATCTTCCATCTATCCATCTATCCCTCCCTCCCACCATCTATCTACCGTACCTATCTACCTAACTTCCATCATCTACCTAACTTCCATCCATCCATCTATCTATCTATCTATCTATCTATCTATCTATCTATCTATCTATCTATCTATCTATCTATCTATCTATCTATCTATCTGTCTATCTTCCATCTATCCATCTATCCCTCCCCCCTTCCATCTACCTATCTACCGTACCTATCTACCTAACTTCCATCATCTATCTATCTATCTATCTATCTATCTATCTATCTATCTATCTATCTATCTATCTATCTATCTATCTATCTATCTATCTATCTATGACAAGAATATCTAACCACGTTCAAAGTTGGTTGAAAAAGGCAAAGGCGAGGGCTCTCAAGGTTGAAATCCACACCTCTTACAATGTAGCCAGGATTGAGAAACACTGATCTTAGGGAATTCTGGGAGCTGAAGTCCACCCCTCTTAAAGTAGCCAAGACTGAGAAACATGGATCTAGGGACCCTACCACGTCACAGCCACAAATATCTCTAAAGATAAGAAATAGGTTTCCTAGCTTCAAAGAACATAGTCTCAACCCCTGGGGGGGAAGGTATTGTTGAATGAATGAAAGGTTGTGCCAGAGATAGCACATTCTGCAGAAAATCAGCCCACATTTCTCTCGAAACACCACAGATTGCGGCTTTAACGCATTGTGATTCCATTTCTCCCTTCTGTCCCTATATTGTACCCCGGGGACAAATTAGAATAATAAATGTCTGTAACTACCTCTAGGGAGGCCCATTTTCCCCCTGTAAAAAACCCTTTTTGTTTCACAACCACACAGTTCACCGAAATATCCCATGTTTTCCCGTCCGTGTTTTGTTTTCACCATGAAATAAAGCAAGCCGTTTTAAAAATAGCCTAGTTTAAAATACGATTGATTTTAAAATGTCAGGAAAT
>JALIGW010000030.1:3394409-3396909 GCA_023053685.1 Diadophis punctatus similis | reverse complement strand
CAGATTTTATTCTGTCAGGTGTTTGATACATTTTAAGCTTCCGGAGCTCTCCTTAGTGGAGAGGCAAACGTTACAAGGCCATCAAATTAAAATCCACTTCAGCCCAAGTTCTCCGGAGGATGTTGCTGACATCCTCCCAGCCTGGAGGGAGCAGGACACGTTCCAGAAATTTGATTCTCCACCATCAACTCTTGCGGGACTGGACCAAAAGCTCTTCCCACCCACCGGAACAATGCTCAGCTAATGAGTTGTTGTGCCCTCTCATTACAGCATTTGTTTCTCTCTGGTACATTAGTGGCAGGTGCTTCCAAGTGACAATTTCCCTCCCCACTTCCGAACAAGCAGACCCTAAATGATGAAATGCAGGCAGCGTTGCCTGCATCTGCTGCATGTAAACGTGGAGAACTCTCTCCATCTGTCTTAGCCAAAAGGTCAAGCTGAAAACATATGGAGCAGTTAGCCCCCCACCGCAATCCCATCCCACCCCATCTCAGGCTCTGCTGATGTGAGTTGCAATACCTCCCCATTGCTGGAAGAATTAAGGAGAAGCGTTGCTGAATTGAAGACGGCAAAGCTAACGATGAAAGATGCCTAGATGATTTCCCACCCCGCCCGCCCAGCGTTTCTCCTTCATGACAATCAAGGAGTTTGAAGAGAAGAGGCAATAAGGAAAGGGGAGAAAAAAAAAGATTAAGAAACCAGACTGCATTAGTTTAAAAAAAAAATCAAATCTAAAGCGGATTCGCAATAGGAATCCTTTTTGGATCAGCCCTGCTGTAGGAAATAAATCCAATGTGTTGGATTTATCCAACATGGCATATGCCATCCAACCTTGTCTTATAAGGCTCTTATGCGGACCCAGATCGGAGGTGGCTTTCAGCAGGTTCTGACCAGTTCTGGAGAACCGGTAGCAGAAATTTTGAGTAGTTCGGAGAACCGGTAAATGCCATCTCTGACTGGCCATGCCCCCATCTATTCTCCGCCTCCCGAGTCCCAGCTGATCGGGAGGAAATGGGGATTTTGCAGTAACCTTCCCCTGCCACGCCCACCAAGCCACGCCACACCCACAGAACTGGTAGTAAAAAAAAATTGAAACCCACCACTGACCCAGATTATTGGGGTTTGCAATATGCTGACTCTGTAAACCGCTTAGAGAGGGCTGTAAAGCACTACAAAGCAGTATACAAGTCTAAATGCTATTGCTATTGTTCTGTGAGATAAAGTAAGACCATGATATCCATTGGCTGAATAGACAGTAAGAAATTCAGGACATACCGCTCGCTCGCTGGTCCTGGGCTATTTGACCAACAGCTTCGGATATTAATTGAATAAGGATGGATAAATCAGAGGCAATCTAAGAGCTATGCAGGAAAACAGGTCTATGCCTGGAGTAGGGAAGCAATGCTCTCCACCTTGTCAAATTTGCAGTGATGTGATTCACCCCAATGAGGCATTTGACTTTCTCAGCCTGGGGTGATTCTCCTCTCTCTTTGCAAGAATTTGAGCATCTTCTGGCTACCGGGTATTGTCCGAGGCGGTTCTTCCAACGAGACAAAGTCAAGCGGAACAATAATAAGCCATAATTGCAGTTGTCATAGGCAGGGATCCTGTTGGCTTTGCTCTTTAGACTGCCCATGGGAGGGTGGGGGGAGGATAGTATTCCTTTGCTTTCCTAAACAACCCCCCCAAAAAGATTGTTTTATTCTCATAAAGCCAAATAGCCCTTTGAAGTTTTAACAGACTTAACAAGACTTGGAAGGGAGCTTGTATTGTAGGTCATCAAGTCCAACCCCCTGCCAAAAGCAGGAGACCCTACACCATTTCTGACAGATGGCAGTCTAGTCTCTTCTTAAAAGCCTCCAGTGATGAAGCTCCCACAACTTCTGAAGGCAAGCTGTTCCATGGGTTGATTGTTCTCACTGTCAGAAAATTTCTCCTTATTTCTAGGTTGAATCTCTCCTTGATCAGTTTCCATCCATTATTCCTTGTCTGGCCTTCAGGTGCCTTGGAAAATAGCTTGATCCCCTTCCTCCTCTCTGGGGCAGCCCCTCAAATATTGGAAGACTGCTATCATGTCTCCCTTGGTCCTTCTCTTCACTAGACTAGCCATGCCCAGTTCCTGCAACCGTTCATCGTATGTTTTAGCCTCCAGTCCCCTAATTATCTTTGTTGCTCTTCTCTGCACTCTTTCTAGAGTCTCAACATCTTTTTTTATAGTGTGGTGATCCAAACTGGATGCAGGACTCTAGATTAATTGTTCTAACTGGCAAGAAATTCCTCCTTTGTTCTAGGTTGCTTCTCTCCTTGATTAGTTTCCATCCATTGCTTCTTGTCCTGCCTTCAGGTGCTTTGGAGAATAGGTTCTCTGTTGCATCCCTTCAAATATTGGAAGACTGTTATCATGTCACCCTTAGTCCTTCTTTTCATTAGACTAGCCATGCCCAGTTCCTGCAACCGTTCTTCATATGTTCTAGCCTCCAGTCCCCTAATCATCTTGGTT
>JALIGW010000030.1:3381786-3394309 GCA_023053685.1 Diadophis punctatus similis | reverse complement strand
AACAGATTTCACAGATTAACAGAGTTGGAAAGGACCTTGTAGGTCATCCAGTCCAACCCCCCGCTCAAGCAGGACACCCTACACCATTTCTAACAGATGGCAGTCCAGTCTCTTCTTGAAATCCTCCAGTGATGAAGCTCCCACAACTTCTGAAGGCAAGTTCTGTTCCATGGGTTGATTGTTCTCACTGTCAGAAAATGTCTCCTTATTTCCAGGTTGAATCTCTCCTTGATCAGTTTCCATCCATTCTCCCTTGTCTGGCCTTTGGGTGCTTTGGAAAATAGCTTGACCCCCTCCTCTCTGTGGCAGCCCCTCAAATATTGGAACAGTGCTATCATGTCTCCCCTGGTTGACGTGAAGGTCTGGAGAACATTTGCTTTTCAATTTCCCCATGCTTGCTTGCTTTACTTTCTGGGCAAGGGGCTTTTCTGCTTGGATCTCAGAGAGCTTGAGAACTTCTTTTGGGTTCCTTTGGGGGAGGTTTCTGAGCTCATTTGGCCAGGGGAGGGTGGCAGGGACGGCAAAGGCTCATGCTGCCATTGGTGGTACATGATCTGAAACGTCCTATAGAAAAAGTTCTCTTTCTGAGATCTTCTTGGGACTGAATGGAAGCAGGCCGGGGGGAGGTTGTTAAGTGAGGATGGGAGAAGGCAGGGAGGCTGTGGTTGGTTGGTTGGTTGATTGGTTGGTTGGTTGGTTGGTTTATCAAACTTAGTGGCTGCCAATCTAACCACAGGGTAATTCCTGATTAGCACTGATGATGTTAACTAGCTGGGTAATGAAATGTCTACAAGGAACTCTCAAGCTCAGAGAGCACCAGGGACCCCACAGTCCTCCTCCTCCTTCTCCTTCTCCTCTTCCTCCTCCTCCTCCTCTTTGCAAAGTCTCCTCCCTTTCAGCATTGATGATGTTCCTTAGTTAGATCATAAAACGTCTGCAAGGAAACCCCCAAGTTCAGAGAGCACCAAGGACTCCACAGTCATCGTCGTCATCATCGTCATCGTCCTCCTCCTCCTCCTCCTCCTCCTCCTCCTCCTCCTCCTCCTCCTCCTCTCTGCAAACCCTCCTCCCTTCCAGCACTGATGTTGTTCCCTAGTTGGGTTATGAAACGTCTGCAAGAAAACCACCGAGCTCGGAGAACACCAAGGACTCCACAGTCCTCCTCCTCCTCCTCCTCCTCCTCCTCCTCCTCCTCCTCCTCCTCCTCCTCCTCCTCCTCCTCCTCCTCTCTGCAAACCCTCCTCCCTTCCAGCACTGATGTTGTTCCCTAGTTGGGTTATGAAACATCTGCAAGAAAACCACCGAGCTCGGAGAGCACCAAAGGCCTTTCATTTCAACTCTGAGCCACAAATGTTCTCCTTTATTGTTAATGTCTTATCATGGCATCTTGTGCCTTAGATACAAATAGTCCGAAAACACACAAAAGGGTTGTTCTCCTTCGGGAAAGTCCACAGATGTCTAAACAAGCTTCCTACAGCTGCTGATTTATGAACAGAACCACCTGGCGAGGAATTCCCCTTCCTCTTGCTTCAGAGTACCATAAATGCCTTGGCTTCTGTACGTCTTACCTGTCCATATTCCATTACCCCCATGACATCTCTTCAGCGCCGTGACCACCGTTGATTTGACGAGCGAGAACCATTTTCAATTGTAAAACCTTAATATTTCCCGGATTTTTATGGTCTATTTCAGGACATCTGAGGCTCACTGCTGGGTTATGTTTTTATGAGGAGCTAATAGCAGGGCCCCCCGTTTTCCTGGGGTTGAATGAAATGCTTATTAATTTCCTGAATGGATATTGTACCAAGTCGGATAGTGTTCTCAGTAACAGAAAGAAGGGAACACTGCCTTTAAGAGGTGAAAACGCTTAAGGTTACGGATATCGGATGACTCTGATCCCATCTACAACTGGTTCTGATTTCAACAAATGCCTTCATAAATAAAGTTCTGATCAATTAGAGTACCGTAGCCACAGATTCGAGTAGTAATTTAGTGAAAAGAATCTTTCTGTTGGATCTGAGATTTAATGAGAAGCATCTCTGGGTAAAAGGATGTCCGAGAGAGCAAGCCCGTTCAGATTTAGAATAGAATACAGAATAACAGATTAATGGAGTTGGATGGGATCTTGGAGGTCATCTAGACCAACCCCTTGCTCAAGCAGGAGACCCTATCCCATTTCAGACAAATGGCCGTCCAGTCTCTTCTTGAAAACCTCCAATGATTTCTAAAGTTAATCCATTCCACTGGTTAATTGTTCTCATGATCAGGAAAGTTTTCCTTAATTCTACACTTCAGATTTTAAATTGGTTTTCTGTTTAATTAGCTTCCATCCTTTACTTCTTTTCGTTGCTACTTCATAACTGTAATTTTGCTACTGTTATGAATCGTAATGTAAATATCTAATATGCAGGATGTATTTTCATTGTTACAAATTGAACATAATTAAAGCATAGCGATTAATCACAAAAACAATATGTAATTATACCAGATCAGAAATTCTCGGGCCAGTCTTTGCAAGAGCACAAGAAATATCATCTTCCACAACAAGTCTACTTCTGTATTTAGACTTGATAACCAACAAGTGTACAGCAATATTTCTCAATCTCAGCAACTTTTAAGGTGCCTGGACTTGCACTCTTCAGTGCGCAATCTTGCGACGCCCCGCCCCTTAGCTGAGGTTGACTCAGTCTTCCATCCTTCTGTGGTGGGTAAAATGAGGACCCAGATTGTTGGGGGCAAGAAGCTGACTCTGTAAACCGCTTAGAGAGGGCTGGAAAGCACTGTGAAGCGGCATATAAGTCTAAGTGCTATTGCTATTCCTTCCTTCCATCCATCCATCCATGGTGCACAGTGGTTAGAATGCAGTATTGCAGGCAAATTCTGCCCATATACCAGGAGTTCGATCCTGATTTGACTCAACCTTCCATCCTTCCGAGGTCAGTAAAACGAGGACCCAGATTGTTGGGGATAACAGGCTGACTCTGTAAACCACTTAGAGAGGGCTGCAAAGCACTGTAAAGCAGTATATAAGTCTAAGTGCTATTGCTATTGCTTGCCTTGCCCTCACAAAGTGCCAGAAGAGCCCCATTAAGAAAAATATATATTCCTCTTTCTTTCTCTTCCAAGAAAACAAACCAACCAGCCCTCTGGCTCCGTCGTCGTAATCGTGGCTGTGTAAGAGACGATGTTTGGCTAAAAGCCCCCATTTCGGGTTTCAGCTACAGCTTCAGCGGACGCGTCTCGACCTGTTGGTGAAGAGTCTGGTTCAGCAGCCTCGAATGTATGTTTTGAGGGGTGGGGGAAGAAATGGAAGGTTTTCCTGACAAGCTGACCTGGATGTCGTCCTTGCTGTCTGTCAAAGCTTCCCTTTTATCTGAGCAGGTTGTCTCATAGACTGACGGTGATTTATTGGCCCAATACAGCTGTTCCATGTCAAGAGATTGCAATCAGAGAGTCATATTTTGCTGCTAATAAGAGCCTTCTTCTCCCCTCCACGCCCCACCGTTCTCCTGCCTTGCCTTCTTCAAATATTGTTTTATGAGTCTGGTGTTTACAGTCTTCCTGACACAGAAGTTGTGGCTGCAGGGGGCATTCTATCACCTCTGATGCTTTGATGCTTAGCTCAGAACTTGGAGCCCATCAAAGATCTTGGCTTCCCTTCTGTGTTGTGTAGTGTTTCTTTATTTATTCACCTTTGGGAAAATAGCTAAAAAGGCCTAAAGAGGATACTTTGGGAGTGAATTAATTCGACGCCGTTCTTTTGCTGGGAGAAAAGGAAAGGAAAGGAAAACACAATATCAACAATACTCACACATAAAGAGCAAAAGAATAATGCAGTTTTTTTTCTCTCCCTTTGATCCATGTTCCTCTTAGGGATAAGGAAGGGAGAGAAATAGATGTGTTCAGATATCTGTTGGAATGGTAGAAAGTTGAGACTTATTGCCATCTTACTCCAGAGGGTAAAGCTATTTTTATTAGAATTTTTCAGTACAAAAAAGGGGAGGGGCGAAGAGGGGTAAGGAGGGGAGGGGAAGGGAGAATAGAATAGAGTAACAGAGTTGGAAGGGACCTTGGAGGTCTTCTAGTCCAACCCCCTGCTTAGGCAGGAAACCCTACACCACTTCAGATAAATGGTTATCCAACACCTTCTTAAAAACTTCCAGTGTTGGAGCATTCACAACTTCTGGAGGCAAGTTGTTCCATGGATTAATTGTTCTAACTGTCAGGAAATTTCTCCTTAGTTCTAAGTTGCTTCTCTCCTTGATTAGTTTCCACTTAGTTTCCAGGGGAGGGGAGACTTAGAATATCTTAGAATGACATTATTGTCACTTTGAATGTACACTAATCGGCATACATTAAAATGAAAATTTGTTGCACCCAGCTCTGAAAGGGTCACTACCTCCAATATAAACATGGTGTGTGTGTGTGTGTGTGTGTGTGTGTGTGTGTGTGTGTGTGTGTGTGTGTGTGTGTGTGAGAGAGAGAGAGAGAGAGAGAGAGAGAGAGAGAGAGATGGATGGTTGGAATGTTTTTTTAACTGAAATTGCATTTTAATTTCGTTTTTAATGATGTTTTTATATTAATTATATTTGTATTTGCTATGAGCCGCCCAGAGCCCCTGTGGAGTTGGGCGGCATAGAAATGCAAATAAATAAATAAATAAATAAATAAATAAATAAATAAATAAATGGATGGAGGGAGGGAGGGAGGGAGGGAGGGAGGGAGGAAGAAGGAAGAAGGAAGAAGGAAGGGAGGAAGGAAGGAAAGAAAGAAAGAAAGAAAGAAAGAAAGAAAGAGAGAGAGAGAGAGAGAGAGAGAGAGACAGACAGACAGACAGACAGACAGACAGACAGACAGACAGACAGACAGACAGACAAAACTATGCATATACCCACATATATTATACGACACAGAGAACTAACACAGTCTAGTTCAGATATATACATGTACTTGGCAAGAAAACCAAAATCTTGCACGTTTACCAGACGGATGGCCTAGGGAACAAAGCTGTTACAGAATCTGGTAGTCCTGCTAGAAATACTTCTATCATTTCTAATAATTTATTTATTTATTTATTTATTTAGTGAGATTTATATACCGCCTCACAGTGCAAGCACTCTCTAAGCAGTTTACACCAGTAAGCAATGTATATTTATATTGCCCCCAACAATCTGGGTCCTCATTTTACCTACCTCGGAAGGATGGAAGGCTGAGTCAACCTTGAGCCGGTGAGATTTGAACCACTGACCTGCGGATCACAGTCAGCTAAAGTGGCCTGCAGTACTGCCTCTAACCGCTGCGCCACCTCGGCTCATAATAATAGAAATATGATGAGGGAAGGGCAGAGAAAAGCTTTTAAGAAGAGATTAGACAACCATTTGTCTGAAATGCTATAGGTCTGAACAGGGGTTTCGTCTAGAAGATCTCCAAGATCCCTTCCAACTCTTCCGTTATTCTGTTTTGCAAAGTTAAATTTATTATTTAAACTGACATTGTAGGGCTGTGTAGAAAAGACCGGGCACACCCATTGGAAGGCAAAATTAACTGCATTCGTTTATTTTACCAGCTGACAAGCCCGCAGTGATTTGGTTGACCTAGCATGAAGATGATCCAAACATTTCTGCTTACCTTGAGAGTTGAAGCCTCTAAAAAGATTCCCATTATTATTTATCTGCTTTCTTCGTTGCCGATACATTTTTGTGCCTCTCAGAGAATACAGATCTACTTAAGTTGGGCAGATCTTTTACAAGCTGAAAGGTTGATCGTGAAAAATTAATGGCAAGTGTGTGTTAAGCAATATTTTGGCAACTATCACCCTTGAAGAAATACACTTCAGCTTTCTTTTTAAAATGCTCAAGCTGTTTTTTCATCTTCACCTCCTCCTCCTCCTCCTCTTCAGCCTCTCAGGTAAGACATGTAAATGCACATTTTCTGGTGATACAGTTATGAGTGAATTGTGTGTGTGTGTGTGTGTGTGTGTGTGTGTGTGTGTGTGTGTGGTCATAACAGAATAACAGAGTTGGAAGGGACCTTGGAGGTCTTCTAGTCCAACCCCTGCTTAGGCAGGAAACCCTACACCACTTCAGACTAATGATTATCCAACATCTTCTTAAAAACGTCCAGTGTTGGAGCATTCACAACTTCTGGAGGCAAGTCGTTCCACTGATTAATTGTTCTCACTGTCAGGAAATTTCTCCTTAGTTCTAAGTTGCTTCTCTCCTTGATTAGTTTCCACCCATTGCTTCTTGTCCTGCCCTCGGGTGCTTTGGAGAATAGTTTGACTCCCTCTTCTTTGTGGCAGCCCCTGAGATATTGGAACACAGCTATCATGTCTCCCCTAGTCCTTCTTTTCATTAAACTAGACATACCCAGTTCCTGCAACCGTTCTTCGTATTTTAGCCTCCAGTCCCCTCATCATCTTTGTTGCTCTTCTCTGCACTCTTTCTAGAGTCTCAACATCTTTTTTACATCGTGGCGACCAAAACTGGATGCAACAGTCCAAAGGTGGTCTTATCAAGGCATTATAAAGTGGTATTAACACTTCGCATGATCTTGATTCTATCCCTCTGTTAATGCAGCCTAGATTTGTGTTGGCTTTTTTGGCAGCTGCAACGGACTGTATATATGTGTGTGTGTGTGTGTGTGTGTGTGTGTGTGTGTGTGTGTGTGTGTGTGTGAGAGAGAGAGAGAGAGAGAGAGAGAGAGAGAGAGAGAGACAGACAGACAGACAGACAGACAGACAGACAGACAGACAGACAGACAGACAGACAGAGACAGAGACAGAGAGGGGGAAGGAGGGAGACACAGAGAAAGACAGAGAGAGAGAGAGACAGAGAGGGAGGGAGGGGGAAAGAGAGGGAGACAGAGAGAGACAGAGAGAGACAGAGACAGAGAGAGACAGAGAGATAGGGAGGGAGGGAGAGACAGAGAAAGACAGAGAGAGAGAGAGGGAGGGAGGGGGAGAGACAGAGAGGGAGGGGGAGAAGAGAGGGAGACAGAGAGAGACAGAGAGAGACAGAGACAGAGAAAGAGACAGACAGACAGAGACAGAGAGGGAAGGAGACAGACAGACAGACAGACAGACAGACAGACAGAGACAGAGACAGAGAGAGACAGAGATAGAGAGAGGGGAGGAGGGAGGGAGAGAGAGACAGAGAGAGAGAGAGGGAGGGAGGGAGGGAGGGAGGGAAGGAGAGGGAAGAGAGAGAATGTGTGCTACCTGGGATATTATGAGTGATTAACTTTCCAGCTTCATCCAATGACAACCTGTGATTTCTCTCCTGTCAAGACACATTTGAAGCCAGTCTGCCCTCTTCACCACCTATAAATACATACATATATTTTTCTTGAGTGGGTGAGGCTGGCCCATTAATCATCTTTCTCATAAAAGTTCGTTTCCTTTGATAGCTGTTTGAAGGAAAACCTGGTGCCCCACGGGGCAGAAGAAGGTGAAGAAGGCAAAGTTGAAAGACAGGTGTTGAAAAAAAAAAGCCCAGGTTTCCATACAGAGGTTTTTGGGGCAACTCTTTGATTCAGCTTCGCTTTGCGTGTGGTGTCCCTGACTTTGGGATGGTGCATTTTTGAATGCCTCACCTAGTTGTCTTGGTTTATTTATTGGATGCGTTTGGTCGTGTTTGTACAACCACCCATCTCACAAAACATGACTCTGGATGTTGGTCATGATAACTCTCTAAAGCAGATCTTCTCTGGGCTAATATAGGCCTGGATTGCAGCTCCCAATTACCCAATTTCAATCTGATTATTAATTTTTTAAAAAATCTCAGTACATGCTAGAAACACGTACATTGAAACGATGTTTTCTTTCGATTCTTATTGCATTATTTTTATTCCTTTTGCCATTTTACCTGGCAACATTTATTTAACTTTTGGGAATTTGTACATCACCAAAACATAATTTCAATGTTAATATGGTTTAAGTAACATTTTAATAAACCAACAAGTAGAAGTTTCAACAGTCCTCACAAAAATGTTTTTTTTTTCCCCTGCCACGAATGGATCATCGTCTTGAATGAGCCGAGGTGGCGCAGTGGTTAAAATCAGCACTGCAACCTTCAGCTGATTGCTAGTTCAGCAGTTCAGCTGTTCAAATCTCACCAGGCTCAAGGTTGACTCAGCCTTCCATCCTTCCGAGGTGGGTAAAATGAGGACCCAGATTGTTGGGGGCAATATGCTGAACTCTGTAAACCGCTTAGAGAGGGCTGTAAAGCACTATGAAGCAGTATATAAGTCTAAGTGCTATTGCTATTGCTATAAAATAAAAACAAAACCCCACTTACCATCAAGGAATGGAAACTAAAAGTCGTGCATCTGGCAGAGATGGCAAAAATTTCATCATATCTTAAAGACCACTCAAATGAAAGATATATATTGGAATGGAGAAGATGGATTGACTATGTTCAAAACAAGTACCAGACCTAAGAAGATTCAAATAGCTTATGAATGAAACATTTTTAATTTTTAGTTTAAGTTTAAAGGGTTTCGAGCTATAAGGAGTTAAAGATTTAGAGAGACTTTGAAGCCAATCATTTGTTAGCATATTTTAGTTCTATGATTGTGAATACTATACCCTGTGCTTGTTCTGGGAAGTCTAGGGAGGGGGGTGGGGGAGATGGAGGTGAGAGGGCAAGGGGGGAGGGATGGGGGGAAGGGGGGGAAATGTTTGTACTACTTATAAAACTTTTTAATAAAAAAATAAAAAAATAAAAAATAAAAAATATAAAAATATAAAAATATAAAAAATATAAAAATAAAAAAATAAAAAAATAAAAAAATAAAAAAATAAAAAAATAAAAAATAAAAAAATAAAAAAATAAAAAAATAAAAAAATAAAAAAATAAAAAATAAAAAAATAAAAAAATAAAAAAATAAAAAATAAAAAAATAAAAAAATAAAAAAATAAAAAAAATAAAAACAAAACACAGTATTCAAAGTTCTCTTTCTGATAATGGAGAGGAGGAACTCAAGAACGGTAGACGGGAGAGGGGGGGGGAACCCATTATCTCTCTTCTTCTTCCTTATTGTTCCTGAACTTACGAGAGTTCTGAGATGAACAGTACCCGGAGGAGAACCATAATTTGCAACCGTTGTTGAGTAACGGCACTTTGGACGTTTCCATGGCAACATATCCACAAAACAACAAGGATGGCTAGTTAGTCAAGATGAGGCTGTTACAACCCAGATGGACCGCAATCATGAGATCATCAATGTCCTTTTCAAAGGCTCTTCTTCGGTGGAGAAAGTAGAAAGAAGACATTAATTTCTTCTTGATCCTTGGCGGATTATTTTCTAAGAAAACATTGTGTCTCCGAGGGTGCTCTCTGAGCTTGGTTGTGTTCTTGCAGATTTGTCATTGCCCAAACTAGGTAACTTCATCAGTGCATGCTCTCCATTATCGGTAACATTGTGTTGCTTTACTCTGGACCTGATGATTGATTGATTTAAAACCAGAAATATTTTTGATGGGGATCTTGCCCGAAACTTATAGTAAAGGAACTGCAGCTACAATTGCATTTGCACAAAATTGGAAAAGTGATGAGATCCCTATGGATGAGAATGTGATTGGGAAAATATTAGAATGTGCAGAAATGAACAGATAAACGCTTGCTATAAAGGAGAAAGAACAAACTGAATATTATGTGACATGGGAGCTATTTTATGGATGGTTGGAGAATAAAAATAGAAGTGAGAAATAAATGGAGATCAGTGAAATAAAGAACATATGTTAAGACAGAGATGTAAACAATATGATGATTATCAATATGATTGTTAAGATTATTATATTTAATATTGATGTTTGTCCATCGTATTCGAAGAGGACCTTGACATCTAACAATTGGGGAGGATGTCAAGATTTGCGCGTAAATTGGATTAAAGTGAGGGAGAGGTGCGCATGGTCAGCCTCACTCTCGCTTCCCAGATTCCATCTTGCTCCAAATAGCAGGACAAGAGTCGAGACAGTTGGAGATGGGCTGGGTGCAGTGGTTGACCAGGGCGTCTTTCGTGTCTTGCCATGCTCTTAGTGTACCACATCGCTTGCAGAGACCGCCTTCATGACCATTGTCCTATTCTAGTAGATTTCATCCACTCAGTCCGCCGGAATCTGTCTTCACATGCTTAGGATAGACAAGTCCCTATCTCACCGAAGGTCAATGACGCAACGGCTACTCTCAACCTGGTTTGGCCAGCCTGTCGAAGCTGTTGCCCGGGGTGTGGCCGCTGTGCATGCTACAGCTGCTAGGAGCCACAGGTGAGAGCTGAGTGACAGGTGGGGACCAAAGGTGAATGAGCTGTCCTAAAAGCTGCCCTAAAATGAGCTGCCATAAAAGGACACGACATGCCCCTACACCAGAGGTGCTACCCCTCCCTGAGCACCCCATACACCCCAGATAAGTATTTACAATACCAGTAGCAGAGTTCTTCTTTAATGTAGCAGCAGTTACAAGCAGTTTCCTGTTCAGAGTTCAGAGCAGACAGAGTACAGAGTGGGCTGAGTCACGCCCAGCCTTCTAGCTTAAGTTTCAGTTTCGATTCTCTGCACAGACTCAGGTGTGTTTAAGCTGTCATTGGCTGACATAGTTGCTATGCCTATTCATTGGCTGACCTTGTTACCATGGCTCTCCCAGTTCATGAATATTTTAACATAATTTTATCATATTTTACCTATATCTTAAATTATTATATTTTATTCCAATTTCATTTTAAATCGTACTGTATGCCAATTTCATTTTAAATCGTATTTTATTCCAATTCCATTTTAAATTGCTTCTATCAAATTTTAGTAACGGTTTGTTTCTGGAACTCTGCACTTTGATATGGTTCAAGGGCTAATCAATTTAAATCAATCAATCCATCAATCGTGACCTTCTGACAAGCAAAGTCGGAATGGGGAAAGCCAGATTTGCTGAACGATCAAGTGATTCACTTCCCGCTTGCAGTGATTCACTCAACAACCGTCACAAAAAGAAGTTCATAAAATTGAGCCTGATTCACTGAACAACCGCCTTGCTTAACAATGGAAGTTGTGGTCGTAAGATGCGTTCTACCTATGCATTATTCCGTGTCTTTCTTTACCTAAGGCCTTTTTGTAGCTCCTGGTTTTGCTTTTATCCAAGATCTGCGTTCATTCAGATGAATTAACCATCTGTCTTCGTTCAGATTGTGCTAAGCGAACGGGTGTGCGAAAGCTTCCTTGATGGAAATGGTCCGGGGCTCCGTGCATCAGGAGAAGCGCTTGGGTTCCTTATTCAAAAAAACTGCTTAAATCCTCCTCTCTCTTTTTTTCCCCCCTGACCCGACCACTTTTAAAAATATTAAAACCCATCGCCGCTTAAACCAGGAGATTAAATAAGTTTAAACTTTTATCAGCTCCGGTGAGAGATTTAATTCCAGGAAGATGAAGTGAGCAGAAAGGTGTAAGAAGAGCCACTTCTCACACACACACCCGCCAGGTGATTCAGGAGCTAATCACTTAGAAAGCAGTGAGGGTGTGTGGGGAGGGGGGCATGAGGACTCCACCCACAGCAGAT
This sequence comes from Diadophis punctatus similis, assembly GCA_023053685.1. Classification (NCBI taxonomy): domain Eukaryota; kingdom Metazoa; phylum Chordata; class Lepidosauria; order Squamata; family Dipsadidae; genus Diadophis; species Diadophis punctatus. The sequence goes on along the minus strand of JALIGW010000030.1, from coordinate 3,382,763 downwards.
TTTTACAGGTTAACAGAGTTGGAAGGGACCTTGTAGGTCATCTAGTCCAACCCTCGGCCCAAGCAGGAGACCCTCCACCATTTCTGACAGATGGCAGTCCGGTCTCTTCTTGAAAGCCTCCAGGGATGAAGCTCCCACAACTTCCAAAGGCAACTTCTGTTCCACTGGTTGATTGTTTTCACTGTCAGAAAATTTTTTCTTATTTCTAGGTTGAATCTCTCCTTGATCAGTTTCCATTCATTATTCCTTGTCCGGCCTTCGGGTGCTTTGGAAAATAGCTTGTCCCCCTCCTCTCTGTGGCAGCCCCTCAAATATTGGAAGACTGCTATCATGTCTCCCTTGGTCCTTCTCTTCACTAGACTAGCCATGCCAGTTCCTGCAACCGTTCATCCTATGTTTTAATCTCCAGTCCCCTAGTCATCCTGGTTGCTCTTCTCTGCACTCTTTCCAAAGTCTCAACATCTTTTTTATAGTGTGGTGACCAAAACAACCATGACCTGGATGACTGAGAATCTTCATAGACAAAGGGCATCTGAATTCATCCTTGGGAAGCTGAGATCAAGGCCTGGAACACCTCTTTGTTTTTCTCATCCTGAGGCTAAATTCAAGGGCACCGTGTCTTCCCCAGGTTGCTGACAATGAACTTGGAAGCTGGTCTTTAATTGCTAAGCAGTGCATTTGTTTTTGTTTGTTTTTTTGCATTAATGTTGGCTATTTTTTGCAGGACTATATTGCAATTTCAATCCAAGGCAAAAGGCCCCCTAAGTGCTTGACAAGGCACTCCTTAATGTACAATTTGTATATATCCAAATCAATACATTAGTGATGAATATTAACAAACTGGGAGAAAGCACTAACTTATGGGAATCGCCCACTTCTCGGTTCCTGTTCTATTCAGGTAGCAAAGCCATTAACGGCAAATGGTTCTGTTAGGGCTGTTGGCTTCTGAGCCAACAGCCACTTCCTTCCCTCTTAGA